>BJCO01327468.1:336-11580 GCA_018326465.1 Flaveria floridana | reverse complement strand
AACCCAAATATGACTTGTTAACTCAAGTGTCATCTAAAAAGTTTACATGTTGATATAGAGTTTTTAAGAAGTGGTAGGCATTTTTTTAAACTTTTATTTTTAGTTTCTCCCCTAACTAAATATTTTCCAGAGTTCTATTTTTTTCTCTTCTCACTCTTTTTTATAAATTTATTCATTACTTCAAACTACTCATTCTTACTTCACTATTTTTCAATCCTTTTCATTTGAGTTACTTTTATCTCGCGTATGTGTGTATTTACCCAAGTTTATTAATTAATTGGAAACAAGAGTCAAGGAAAAAACAATAAAAGACAACAATTATAACAATAACATTGTTCATTTGAGCTAGAGTTATTAGTTGTTTAAAACGTTATTGAGATTGTTTGTAATGGTCTCCCGCACGACTCTACGGCCTGAGCGCTGCATCACACCCGTCACCTTAGTCGAGGTGCCGTAAAAGCAATGGAAGAGTAGGGGTATTTGGGTATTTGTGTACAACGTTGAAGATAGAGAAGGAGGCGGGGTGCGGGGGAGCAAGTTCCATGGATATGGTGATGTTGTTAGTGTGGGGTGAGAGAATATCGTTACCAATGCGTGATGGGTGCAACATCCTACGGCGTGCTGGACAAGCACTGAGTATGGCCTAAGTCACTATGGATTATTTATTCGTAAACAAACATTCAATGAGTAAACTTGAAACATAATATAAAATTTAAGTGCGTTCAGATTAATATTTTTAACACAAATATTTCATATGCTACTTTACCTAACAACACAATATATTTTAACCCGTCAACCAAGACACTTAATTAACACCCTTGTAAAACAATTAAGTTTTACGGTTCCAACTTCCAACTCATATGAAAGTGTCTACCTATACATATTATTAAATGTTTAATTATTCGTTTTTTCCTTTTAATTATATTTTCCGGTGGAATTTAAAAAGAAAACAGAAAAAAGGAGAGGAGGTCTCCTGAACAGACATTCAAACAAACTCGTTGCAAAAGATACATACACTTTCATATATCTCTCTATTCTCTCCTTCATTTCCTTACAGAAAACCATTAATGGCGGTAAAACTCTCCATCTCTCTTGTATTTTGTATCGTTTTCATCTGCAAGTAACTGAAAATGCACTTGAATGTTTGCAGAGGATCAAACTCTCGTTGAATGTGTTCTTCGCAACTCTCTCTGCCGCTACTCTTCTGTTCACATGCTCTTCAGAACTCAAGGTCAGTTCGCAACCTAATGATCCATGAATGTACTCGTATTCACCTGTTTCATGCATCGGAGATCTGTTTGTGGATGATTTAATCGGATTTGTTTGTGATTGAACCTAACAGGAAGGAGAAATTTGCGTTAACGATAAGAGCTGTGACTCTGGATTGCAATGTGGAACTTGTACGAGAAATGTTACTGTTTCTCCTCGATGTGTTCGCATTCGGCCTCATAATCCTGTTCATAAGGTATACTGTGTGTTAATGTTTGTTAGTGAGAACGAGAGTGTGGAAGTCTTTATCGATTTTGATTGTGACTCGTTTTAGGTGAAAGGATTGCCGTTTAATCGGTATTCGTGGTTGATGACTCACAATTCGTTCGCTCGAATGGGACATAAGTCGGATACAGGTGCTGTTCTTCTAGCTCCGATGAACCAGCAGGATTCTATTACCAATCAGCTCGAAGTATGCTTTTCGTCTCTATCTAATACACTCACTCGCATTCACATATCCAGAAAGTTAAAATTTCTAGCGGCAAATTGAAATTGGCATTGTATGGTTGATTGCTTTTTCATCACGCATGATTGATTACTTTTCTGACCGATCAAATGTCTTTCGATTGGAAACTTAATAATAGCTGTGTATCAAAAATTGTGAAAATTGTGCTTAGGAACTGGTATAGCTTCCAATATTTTTCAGCAGCAACTAAAAATTGAAGACATGGCCATAATTTTCCTTGGGAATCAATCAGATGTTTTGACTGAATGACTGCTACAGAAATCTGTGTTACCAAAATATTTTTCTACAATGGGAGAATCTAAGAATCTATTTGACCTTGAATATCCTTAAGTGTGATCGACTTTAGATTAGCATGTAATTAACAACCAAATGTAATACAATGGAGAATTGGATAGTGGAAATATTTCCTCTTAAGGCTTGCTGAACACTACAAAACTGATAATCTTCAAAGTGGACCTAGGTATATTGCTTGTATAACTTTCCGTAGGGTTAATGATGGGGTCGAAATCTACTATCTCTTATGACTATTAGTACAACCCATTGAAATATGAATCCTAAACCTCATGTTTGTTGAAGTTAAGATGATATATTAAATGTCAGTGGGTCAAAGGGCTACTGGTACAGTTTTGTTATACAAAATTCTTGCCTGTGGTTTGTTTCTTAAATTCTTAATGACTTAGACTTGCAAGTCCACAAAACACTGTCTACTTATTTTCTTGAGGAACTATGGTATCTTACCAATTTGACCAAGCTAGTCCATGCAAAGTCTATTATGAGAGGACTTTATAATCCATGCTTAGGCTGCCTCTTAGCTGTGTTTTCACAATTTTAGTATGGCTTATCAGGTGCCAGGATTTAGGCAAGCTTAGTGGATCACAGAGATTGATTAAATAAACCTTTCAGCCGTCTTAACTTTGAAAAGGATAAAATTGTTAAAGCCTAGCTTTCTGCAAATTTCAAGTTAATTCACTTGCAGATTGGCTTGCATTAACCAAACAATCACATCCCTTTCATATCTGTGTGGTTGAATGAACTCAGCCAGTTCACGTTAGATTCTTATATCTACATTGAAGTTCCATTTGTCAAAATGCTCACCATTACACGGAGTAGGCTTAGATTTACTTCTACAAAATTTTATTCAATAATTTGATCTTTATATACTTGCCCTTGTATGACTATAGCAGATTGATTTTTGTGCATGCATTAATAATATGATAATTTAGTATTGTTAAAGTTAAGACCTTAAAAGGATTTTCTTACTGATCCTGCAGAATGGCGTGAGAGGTCTGATGCTGGATATGTATGACTTTGAGGATGATATTTGGTTATGCCACTCCTTTCATGGAAGGTGCTTTAACTACACCGCTTTCGTAAGTATTTCTGTACTAGGCTCAATCTTTATATTTGTGATGTATCGTACTTATATACTTGATAACCTGCTGAGATGAGGGGTTGTTTGATATTATTGATTTCACTGATGTAACAAAGTTGTGAAATCAAAACTATTATTCTAATTTCACCAGCAACCAGCTATCAATGTTCTAAAAGAGGTTCAAGCTTTTCTAGAAGCAAATCCTACAGAAATCATCACCATAATCATTGAAGACTATGTTACCACACAAAGTGGTCTAACCAGGATCTTCAAAGCTGCTGGGCTGGGCAAGTTTTGGTTTCCAGTATCTCGAATGCCAAACAATGGTAGTAACTGGCCCACAGTTGACTCCATGATTGAGGACAATCAGAGGTTGGTTGTATTCACTACTAAATCTTCTAAAGAAGCTTCTGAAGGTATTGCATATGTATGGAGATACTTGGTTGAGAATCAATGTGATTCTTACTCTCGAACTTTATAAATCTTTCAATAGAAAGGCTGGATGTCTCTCAATGAACTTTGAAACTGCAGATGGATCTGATGGAATGATAAACGGGACTTGCCCCAACCGTGCTGAGTCTGCTGCTATGAATACTAAATCAAGATCGCTGGTTCTGCTGAACCACTTCCCGGACACCCCAGATTTAACTGAAGCTTGCAAGTATAATTCTGCTCCATTGATAACCATGATGAACACTTGCTATGATGCTGCTGGTAAAAGATGGCCTAATTTCATTGTCGTTGACTTTTACAAGGTACTTCCCATAGTCTTCAATAATAAAAACCTTCATTGAACGCTGGAAAAACTAAACTCACTCGCGTGTGTCATGTAAATTCTTAGAGAAGTGATGGTGAAGGCCCACCTGCTGCTGTCGATTTTTCTAGTGGACAGCTAGTTTGCGGTTGCAACAATGTCGACTCATGCAGGGTATGCTTTCATTCTCATATATATCATCATTACAAAACCGAGAAAACAACAAAGAAAGAAAACATATAACCAATTTATATTCTTGAATTTATTTATCTACAGCCAAAGATGACATTTGGAGACTGTAGCTCATTAGATCGCAGTCCTGCACCAGCCCCAACTATAGAAGCATCTGCATCGACAACAGCAGCAGCAGCAGGAAGAGGGTTCAAGAAAAGCTTTGCCAATTCAGATGGTCAACGGCTTCGATTTGGGTGGTTGATGGGGACAGGTTTGGTCATCTTTTCTTTCTCAATAAGTAGATGCATCACAATGTAGTGTTGTGAGATCATACATAATTTTGGCTTTAGTGAACTCAGTGAAACATCACGTTCCAAAATAATATTAGTGTTAAGAAAGCTGCTAGTCTCATAGATGATTCAATGGTAGTTTTGTTGAGGAGATTGGGATGCTTCTACTTACTATTGATTCTCTCTAGATTTATATAAAGTACATCACCATTGAATGATTGTTATTGTTATTGCCTTTGTTAACGAGTCGGGGGTCTCTTCGGAAGCGGTCTCTCTATCTTTCAAAATAGAGGAAAGACTTGCCACCATATACCCCTCCCAGACCCTGCTCTTCAGCGGGATACACTGGGTATGTTTGTTTATTTGTTTGTTTACATCACCATTGAATGAATACATTAGGTTGGGATTCCTTGTAAGTGTTCATTGAATCAGTTTTTCTTATTTGAATCGGATTCCTCACATTAGGATTTTCAAGTTAGAGTTAGAAAACAGATTTGAATCTGGTTGTTTCAAACGAACCCACTTAATACGAAACAATTACATTCATAACTCGATTTGGGTTGATATAACAAAACATGATTTTACATAAAAATTTTGAATTTAGATACTTGCATCTGTTTGGTTTGGTTCAGTTTACAACTCATCAACTTAGTTCAGTTTGTGCTAGTATTAAGTGGCATAGCAAAACCAATACACAAGGCACAAATGAACAACATAAAATAGAAAGAAAAAGAACAAGGCAATTTAACGTGGTTCAGATTCAATACGAATCTTATGTCCACTAGCTGCAACTAGAGTTTCTCTTTATTAGGTGCTCAAAGATTATAATTACATAGTAAGATATATATAGATAAAAAAATTATGGTTAATGACTTAATTAACAAGAAAACGAACATGTGCCCGAGCCCTTATTTTTCTTGGGGCAAACTTGAGCCTAAGCCCAAGCCTTCAAACCCAACAATTTCAAGCTCACAAATTCATTACTTAAACTGATAAGTAACTTCTAAATCAAATTGGTCTCTAACCTGAAAAGAAAAACCCAAAATCGAATTTGAATTCACAATGAGTGTTTAATTTAAGAGTACACCTACCTATTCCGGGCATGATCTAATTGTCAGGATTTCTTAAGGACTTTCATGTGTTTTTGATCGATCTCCATTCATGCATGCAGGGTCTTGTTTGGAATTAGTTGAAAAATGATTTTCACTAACATTACAAAAAGATAATCATTTTTATATGTGAAATATATAATTAGTTATTTACGGCTTTTAATTCTTCATAAGGAGAGCATTACAATGAGTTAAGATGTGTTTCATATGGAGCTAAGGTGGACGAGTATCGATGCAAAGCGTAGTGTAAGTTGATATGTAACTTGAAAAGAGAAAGCGTGTTAAAATTGTCTCATATATGTAGCTGAACAAACATGTAAGGGGTTTACAAATGAGGAGCTAAGATGTATGGCAAGCTTATTTCCTTTGGTTTTACTCCACTCCTACACACACGTAGGGTGCAAATTAGGTTCAAATGGCTTTCACATCTAAACTTTGTGTATGTATGTGATATGTGGACAAAAATGCTGGACCAAAAATATTGGGGTCGGGCAACCGGGTTTTGCCCCGGTTTGTATTCTTTTCTATACTCATTACTCAACAACAACCGCCGGTAACTGAACGTCATGCTCACCAGGATGAGTAGTGCCATCCCAATTGTGTTTTGAGCTAACCAGTTGTGTTTTGCATTGACTAAGTTATTGTTGAAGAACTGCCAACAAAAGAACCGTTGGTTTCTTTGACTCTTATTAAGTAGTTTAATTGCACATCAAAAACATTCAATTATAACAAAAAGCATTGACCATTTTCTTTTAATTGTTAGCTATAAAACTATAAAATTGAACTTCGTTGACTACTTTTACTAGGAAGATATACGAGTAACTCAAAAAATGTGATGAGATGTTCAGTAAAAAAGAGATAAGAAGAAAATACGGTCTCTTCTTCGTTAGCAAACACATACTCTATATAATTCTTTTGCAAAAGGTTAAACACATAAACTGGTGTCATCTCGGACATAGGGGTGAAGGTTAATAGTATAAGTCATTTTAATTTTTGGTCTGGTCGTTTATAATTTTTGTCCGGTGTTTACATTTTGTTGTAATATTTTGATATTATGTATAAACGGTATTTTATCATTTCTTACAAAAATAAGCAAACAAATTAATTGTTTCAGAACAAACAAATTTCCTTCCATTTTAAATGCTAAAACACATCACTTACTTTCACCCATGTTAGTTCAATATTTTCCAATAACGAGAAGTGTTTATATTTAATTTTGTTGAAAAGATGATAATTTAGTTTACATGACGAAATTGAGTAATCCTCCTAAAACTATTTACATTTATGTTTTGTTCCCAAGGGTAATGAAAGGTTGTGAAATAAAGCGAAGAAAAATCATGTTTCATGGATTTTGCCCCGAAAGAAGTGGGGAGAAAAAAAAAACTAATATTTACGGATTGACTTGAATTGTCTAACACGAATTTTTATTTTCATTTTCATATTCGTTTCATATTGATAATTAAAAATTATAATTTCACAACCAAAAATACAAATGTACATGAACAGTTATATTTTAATTAATAAATTTATGTCTATTTATGTTCTAGTTTTATATTTTGGGTCAAGAATGTTTATGGGCTCTACCCAAATATTTAATCGTTATTTTACAATAATAAATGGAAAAAAAGGAAAAAAGTTGCTAAATTAACGATTTTTATGTTATTTAAATTTCTTTTTAAAAAGTTCATGCACCACTCGTACTTGTATAATGGCCATTGATAGTGGAAGCTTGTGTGGGAGTGGTCAAAGACCTTTTGTATACACCTACTGGTTGTTTCTTTTTCCGGCATTAGCATTTAGAATTTAAAGCTTTGTTCTTTAAATCTATATTCTATTCTATACATCGAATTCAATCATAAAATAATTTACTTATGAGAAAAGACATAATCATTTGAAAGTACAATACTATTTATTATTGTTTTAAATATTTATATTTTGGATTTAGGAAGGTGAAAGTTCATATATTGTGTGTATGAAGTTGTTTAAGTAACAGGTTCAAAACATTTGTAAGTGAGATACAAAACTAAGGATGATTACCACTTGATTATGGAGGGAAAATCATAAATAATTTTACACAAATATTTATCAATATGTAAATATTAGAGGAGGATACTACAAGTTGAAGCCTTTATTGATTTAGAAATTCTAACATTGAAGATCAAGACTAATGATCATATAGTCAATGCAACCTTAATGTTGGCCATTATCATCATGACATTTGCATTGGCGTATAGAACCTGCTAGATGAAACAAATGTTTTTAAAACCGGACCGGACAGTGAACCGGGCGTTTTACCAGTCCGCTAGTCGGATCGATTCAACCGGTCGGACCGTATATATGAACCGGATAAAATTATAATTATTTTTTATAAATATATGTAAAAATTACAAAAAAAAATAAAAATTTATACAAAAAAACCGGTTCAACCGGTCCCATTCCCGGTCCGACCGCCGGTTCGACCGGTTCAACCGGTCTGACCACTTGTTTAACGTTAAAACGGTTTTAAGCACCGAACCGGACCGGATTGAAGTTCGGTTCCCGGTCCAATCGGTCGGACCGACCGGTCCGGTCCAGTTTTCAAAACCATGGATGAAACACTATTATTATAACACCACCAGCCATCTTTGCGCTTATCAAAGAAACCCACTCGTGAATGAGCTCAAACCAAATAAAATTTAGGAAATAAGTAAACCTAAAACCAACCTTTAAAACTATATGAAACAACGAAACAAATAATTGACCTAAAACACTGATGTAGCATTTTGAATCTTTATCTTTAATTGTTTGTGTGTAAAATAATTAATACAGGCTTACCAAAATATTGAATATATTATCTATTCCTATTAAAACCTTTGGTCGGTGATTTTTTTTTCTTCTTTTATTTGTTTGTGTTTTATATGGTTTGTTTTGGGTGTGAGTTCGAGTTTTGAGGGTCGGGGTTTTTGTGGGTTTTTGGTGTTTGGACACGTGTCTTTGATGTGTTTCGATTATGTTCGTGAATAGGTTCGTTGTCGTTGTCTTTCTCCGGGCTCCTGCTTTCGTTCTTTCGTTATCGATACCCTGACAATTCTCGCTATTAAGGTTTGGGTTTTCCTTTTGTTTGCTCTTTTCGAGGCTTTGATTTTCGTCTGTTTTCTATTTTGGACGTGTCGCCTTCTTGCAGCTTTGATTTTCGTCTGTTTTGTGTATGGTGTTAGGCTTTGATTTAGTTTTTAGGTTCTACATGTTCTGGTGAGTTATGAATTTGGTGTTTTGGTGTGTTTTACTTTGTGTATTTTGCTGATTTTGTAGTTTTGAACCTTCATTTTGATTTTGATTTTGATTTTGGTTTAGGGTTACATTAAAACTCGTATAGGCGTGACAACACGCGGCGCCAAAACCTAGTTATCACTATATGTATATTAATATTTATTGCAATAAACTGAGTGTGAGGTTGTTTAACATTGATTGAAGTCAAGGGATCAATGGGGGGCTAAGCGGGAATGTTGTGAAGTATAAAATTCAGGTTTAAAGATAATCTAATTCTCAGATTCTTTCTTGTGTTATGAAGATGAGAGGAGAAAGGGAAACTTTAAATGTTCTTTGAAGTGAGAAACCGATGATTGAAGCCAACAAAGATGTATTCCATTTTGGCGCGATGAATTTTTGTGACTTCTGAGCCAAACATTAAAGATGGCTATGTGCGTGGTTACTCATTTGACATAGAAAACAATGGAGTGCTTATTACTCGTTCACCTAGTTGGTGGTAGTTGGCACTGCCTCGTTAGGTTCATTGGTGCACGTGGGTAACCCTTGCTACCATATGGACGACCGGTAGACTATCTCTCATGTCATTTCAAAATATGTAATTAGATGTTACGATGCGTGAAAATATATATAAAAGAAAATATAAGACATCTAAAGATGCAATAAGGAAAGAAGATGATTAGCATTTGATAAGATGTTAGTATTTTTGGTCGCATGTTTATGATAAATTGATTACATCTCTTAACGATGTTATTTTAAAACTATTACCGATATAATAGAAATTACATGTGCATATACCTCCTCTAAAGTCATAACACAATAAATGTCAAAAGAAATATTAATTTAAATAACAGAAGAAAGTTTGTTTCTTGGTACTTTTGAATGATTATGTTTATGTCTTCCCGTAAAAGCAAATGATTTGGTGATTAGATTCCTATAAAAAGTATAAAATTTTATGATTCCAAATTGTAATGCCGGAGAAAGAAACACAAACACCCATTTGTTGACCACAAGTAACCACACCAGCTTTACACTATCACATGTGCTCTCTTATAAATTTAATTAAAAACCATAAAACATACTTTGTATATTCTAAAATAAATGTGTAATATTTGATTTGTTTTAAAACAGTTATGTACTAGTAAAAGAATTTTTCCAAGTTCTTTTTTTTATTAATTCATTAGCTGTACACTATAAAAAAGTGCATGCTTTATAAAAGTAAAATCAACATTTAGCTATAATATAACGTAATAATTACACGTGGTTAAAAATACATGTTTTTCTTGTAGGTATTATATCTATATGATTTTGTAACGATAAGAAGTAGTGAACTTTATGGCCTTCTAATTTTGATCATCAGAGTTTTAATTTTCCTGTTTTTGCCACATTTGCTTACCATTTAAATACTTCATCTTCTTTTGTTTGTGTTGATACTTGATAGAACGAGAAACAAAGGGTCGGTTTGTTTTTCTTCGAAGATATCTATTGCTTTTTATCTATGTTGTCACATCATCTTTGCAAGAGGGAGGGGGACGAGCACCAACGCTGCCGGCAGTCGTGTCGCCTGACCCGCCTTGGTAGTTTCGGCCCTACTGCCGTCTTATCTGTGCAATGGCTTCATATATGTTTTCTTTTAATTACCTTTGTTGTTCTCTATTTTCGTCTTTAAACCTTTTGGGGTTTTCGGTTCTTTCCTAGTCGATGACAATGAGATTGTACTCATATAAGAAGTGGATACATCTCCGCGAGAAGTGCTATTTTATTTTTATGCTTGGTTGGTGATAGTTTTTTTTTTTTGGGTCGACGATGTCGGGCCTTGGTTCATTTGAGATGTTCTTGAACGTATAAGTTGATGTTTCTAACTATAAATCCTATTTTTTTTTGTGCAAAACCTAGATTTCTTTTGAGGATGTCTTTAAATTTTTGTTGCTGGCTTGATTACTATTTAATCTGCGTTATGATACTAATATGGATATGATGTTGAGTCGATGATGGTGTCGCTTGCTTCATCTAAGACGATGTGGGATTGTCTCTAAACTACTATTGTTGGGTTGATTTGGGTCGATGATGGTGACGAATTGTTCATATGAGATCAACTGTTAGCTTGATGACATTGAGTTTGTATTATGATATATATATATATTTGAATGGAAAACTCTAATTAATTAACGTTGTTAACTTTATTTGGATTGATGACTATGACCGTTTGTTCATCTAAGTTTTGTCGTTGGCTTGATGACATCAAGTATTGTAGACAAACTCTCTTCAACGACGTTAGTTTGTCGTAACATCGCTCTTATCTTCTGAAACATTGATTCACATAATGATTTGAGCACTATAAAAAAACTGTCATACAGTGACACATAAAAAGTGTCATAGAATACCCAAAAAGTGCAGCTAATGGCCCCTATATTTTTGTGTGGCACACAAAAAAAAATGCCACTAGAAGCAGTGCCACTAAAGCCATTTAGTGATACTTTTTTAAGTGCCACTACACCCAATCTTGGGAAGATCTTTAGTGGCACTTTTATTTTTGCCATAATATTAATTACAAAATATCTATA
>BJCO01326318.1:0-22257 GCA_018326465.1 Flaveria floridana | reverse complement strand
TATGATAAATTAATAATAAACACAAAACACAAACTCGTATGTTACGATTAGATTAACCGTGTGATAAAATAAAAATAAAAACAAACTAGTATGATTAAAAAAAATTAAAAAATATGTACAAAATGTCACGGTTTGGCCAAACCGTGACATATACACCTCCAAAACCCTAATTGTCACCCCATTAATTACACACCCAATTATTACAATGATCCCGAGAACCTAACGTCACGGTTAGGCCTCACTGTCACGGTTAGGTCCTACAATCGAACTAAAGGTCACGGTTAGCCCTAACCGTGACCGTTTGAGGTGGTATACCCTAAAAAATGAGCGGTGTGTGCAGAATTTCCCTTACAGAAAGACATACAATCATTGCCTTTTAAGGTAATAAAAGGATCTAATGATAAGTCAATGATTGTACATGAACACAAGGGTGTGAACAAAGAATTTTCACCTGAAGAAATATCTTCAATGATTCTAAAGAAATTGAATAAAGATACCGAGGCATACCTTGGAACAAAAGTTAGAGATGTAGTAATTACCGTCCCTGCATATTTCAGCGACAAGCAACGACAGGCTACAAAGGAGGCTGGTGGACTCGCTGGCCTCAACGTCACGCGCTTAATCAATGAGCCCACAGCAGCTGCAATTGCCTACGGTCTAGACAAGATGTCAAGCCCAACCCGCCTAAAACATAAAATTGTATTCGTCTTTGATTTAGGTGGAGGGACATTCGATGTGTCGCTTCTCACTATGAATAGGGACGGAAGCATAAATGTTAAAGCGGTGCGGGGTGACACTCATTTGGGTGGAGAGGATTTTGACAAGGTCATGATTGATCATTGTGTACAAGAATTTAAGAAAAAGCATAAGAAAGATATGAGTGGAAATGCAAGAGCAATAGGGAGATTGAAAGTTGCATGTGAAAAAGCAAAGAGGGAATTGTCCTCAACAATTCAAGCTCCAATTTACATTGATTCCTTGTATAACGGAATTGATTTTTCAATGACGATCACTCGGGCGAAATTTGAGGCACTAAATACAGGTTTTTTATTAAGTGTATGGAGCATGTGGAAAAATGTTTCATTGATGGGAAAATTGACAAAAATAATGTTCATGATGTAGTCCTTGTCGGTGGGTCGACTAGGATTCCCAAGATACAACAAATGTTTGGGGAATTTTTTTGACTTGAAAACACTTCGCAGGTGCATTAATGCGGATGAAGCTGTTGCTTATGGTACGGCGGTGTTGGCAGCAAGTTTAAGTGGAAATGGTAATAATAATGTGAAAGATTTGTCCCTTCAAGATGTTACCCCTTTGTCCCTTGGTACGAGCGTCCAAAAAGGAAACGAAAGTGGATATATGGATGTCTTAATCCCAAGGAACACAACAATACATACCATGAAGGAGGAAGTTTACATGACAGTTGAGGAAAACCAAAGATCCTTGATAGTCGATGTGTATCAAGGCGAGTGTCGTAAAGTGAAAGATAACAATATCTTCCTTGATGAATTCACTCTTCATGGCGTTCCACCAGCCCCTGCACGTAAAGAAAAAATGAAGGTTTGTTTTAGCATAGATGCTAATGGAATTCTTGATGTCTCGATCGGCTAAGGTGCTATCTACTGGTGTTACAAGAAGTATGGTAATTGCTGGGAGTGGAAACGTGAGTAAGGATGACATTGAGAAGATGCTGAAATAGGTTAAGATATGAATTCTTATATTGATTATCATGAGAGCGTTAAAACAAGGGCATTGTGAATTACAATTTTTACATTAAACAAGTTTGTATTGCATGTTTTGTTATCTGTTAAAAAAAATAATAAAAAAACTTTGTTTATTTTTTGGGTTATCATGTGTGTTCAGGAAATCTACTTTTCTCTATTAATCTTCTCTGATATACCAACATTATCTACTCCAAATTCTAATATATGTTTGCTTAAATTTATGGACATAACCATTTGATGCATTCTATACTTCCATCCATGTTTTAATACCCATAGAAAATGATATCACTTATACATGTCTACGCAACAATACATAACCTATTTGCTGATAAGTGCACGGTGGATGGAGGAAAGAGTTATCCTTATCATTGACTAATTATCATTTAGTCATATGTCCTTTTAGTTAGACTCCTTGTTTTTTGCATAGCTAGTTAGTGTCTACTATTTTATTATTCTCGTTGTTGAATTTGAAGCTATGAAAAATAACCCAGATCTTTGTCATCTTTTAAAAAAATACAATTTTACTTATCCAATTTGATGTCCTATCCTTTCTACTTACTTGTTTTTTTCTCTTTTTCATGTTTGGGCCATTCTTGCTGTTTGGGCTCGGTTTGGTGATGCTATGGATGTGTCCTTGATGGGCCCATGTCTAATGCAAGGAGGCCTATGCTCCTTATTGTGTTTTGGATGGTGGATGTGTGGAAGAAACCGAAGAATAGAAGCCAAGGCCTTGCTTTCTCTCGGCCCTCAGCCTCTCTTCCTCTCGGCCCTCTTCATCTAGGGTTCCGATAGAAACCCTATTGTCTCCCAATATAAACAGTGGTCCTCTTGGTCCAGGGCTGCGCATCTTCAATCGATTGCCATTGTCGAATCTTTAGAACCTGTTTTGGTTCTGTATGTTATAGTAGCGAACTGATTTAGAGTTCTTGTTTGTCTTTTGGCTGAGATTTCTCCTCTGATTTGATATTAATCTGATACCTTTGACATGGTATCAGAGCTACGTTGGCTCTGAATTGCTGATTGTCGATCCTCTTCTTCCGCTTGCTCTCGGACTCCAAATCAGATCGATTGGTTCGCAGCAGAGACCTGCTCTGTTTGATGTTCTAGGGCTGAAACCCTAGGTCTTTTGCTAAAGTTAAAGAACCCTAACTTGGGTGGTGCTAAGCGGCTGTAAACCTAAGAAGTCGGCTCTCGTTGCTCTGCTAAAGGATTGGAACACTCTAACCTGGGTGAGTTCGTTCCATTATCCTCTTCTCTTTGTTTTTTGTTCTACATCACGAATATTATCTTGTTTAGGCATTATTTGGGCTGGGTTAGGAGGACCAGCACTGTTTCAAACAGGGAGAGCCATCCCCTATCTCTATTTGTGTGCATCTATACTTGTTTTTTGTTACTGTTCTAACTGCTTGTGTGCATCACTTGTGTGTTCTGGTTTATATGCTTGCATAAGCAACACAGATGAACTCTCTGTGCGTGTGCCTGCTTGATTTCATACTTTATCTGTTTCTATGGCTGACTCTGAATCTGGTGTTCCACCTCCTACTGGATCTGGTTCTATTGTTATGACTGAAACTCTTATAAGTAAGCTCGATGCTAGTGATCCTCTGTATTTACATCCTAGTGATTCCAGTAACCTAACTATAGTAAACATAAAATTAAAAGGAACTGAGAATTATATAGTATGGGCAAACACAATTAAACTTGCACTTCAGGCTAAAAATAAGATTGGATTCATAGATGGTCATGTAAAAGAGCGACTGATGATGAGATTCTTGCTATACAGTGGGATAGATGCAATTCTATTGTTCTTACCTGGCTACTTAATTCTGTGGTTGAGGAACTTTATGTCGGTCAAGTTTACTCTAAATTGGCGTCTGAGGTTTGGGAGGATTTAAAAGAAACATATGACAAAGTTGATGGATCTGTTGTATTTGGTTTACATAAAAAAATAAACTTGTTAAAACAAAATGGTTCAACAGTCTCTGAGTACTACCATAAACTGAATACAATGTGAAAACAGTTTGATGCAATGGTTCAACTACCTTCATGTTCATATAATGCTTCAAAAGAATTTAATGATTTTAGTCAATTGATAAAACTTATGTAATTTCTCATGAGTCTTGATGATACCTATCAACCTATGAGAATAAACTTATTAACTCGGGATCCTCTACCTACTATCAAAACCGCTTTTTCAATCATTTCTAGAGAGGAGTCCCATAGAGGGTCTGCAAATCTAACAAAAAACCAAAATGTGGGCTTTATGTCAAAAACAACTCAAACAAATAACAATCAAAAAAGGTTTGGAAAGGGACCAAACCCAAATTTAAAATGCACACATTGCAACAAACTGGGTCATACGGTTGAACGTTGTTATGAACTTGTTGGTTATCCTCAGAGAACAAAATCTAAGAATGGGTCGGGAAATTATCAAAATTCTAAATCAGCTGTGTCAAATAACACAATATCATACTCCGACACCACTGGATCTTCACCATCTCTTACTGCTAAACAGATAAATCGTTTACTTGGACTTCTAAATGATAAGCCAGCCGACACTCCTCAAAATTGCAACTTTGGAGGTATCTCTTATAATGTGTCAAAATCACAATCGGTCTTTAATTTTGCATCTCAGTCTGGGTCTCTATCCTCTGGGTGGATCGTAGACTCTGGTGCAAATCAGCACATGGTCATGTCTGATAAGAATCTCTTTAACATAATCGACGTTTCTTGTTACAACATCAAGGTCAAACACCCTAATGGTAGTGATGCCATTAGAACAAATACTGGTTGCGTAAAACTAACCAATGATGTGATCTTATCAGATGTGTTTGTTGTGCCTAACTATTATGTAAATCTGATATCTGTTTATAAGTTGGCCAAAGACAACAAGTTAGAGGTGGTCTTTAATGAAAATAATTGCTTTATCCAGGATTCTCTTTCAAAGAAAGTCCTGGTGACTGGTAACCAGGTTGATGGTTTATACATATGGGGTGATTCTTCTTGTGCTTCTAAGGTGTGTCTTAATAGTTATAACTTTATAAATCTATGGCATTTTAGATTAGGAAACCCCTCTGACAAAGCTCTTGAAGTTCTAAGAACCAATTTGGACCTTAAACATCGAGGTTCCTCTACTCCTTGTGACACGTGTCATAGGGCTAAACAATATCGGGAACCTTCCCCGTTGAGTGACCACAAATCTAACTCCATTGGAGATTTAATTGACCTTGATATTTGGGGCCCGTACAAGGTGCCTAGTAGAGAAGGACACAGATTCTTTCTCACTATTGTTGATGATTATTCTCGGTCTGTATGGATATATCTGATGAAAAATAAAGATGAAGTGTTTTCTAACATTGAATTGTTTTTTAACTTGATCAAAAACCAATTCTGCAAATCTATTAAAGTTATTAGGAGTGATAATGGCATCAAGTTCATAAATAATCAAATGAATGATTTTACAAGCAAAAATGGTATCATCCACCAAACAACATGTGTCTATACACCTCAACAAAATAGGATTGTAGAAAGGAAACATAGGCACCTTTTGAATGTTGCTAGAACCTTGCTGTTTCGGAGGAGCGTTTCTCTTCGTTTCTGGTCTAACTGTGTGCTAACTGCTGCTTACTTAATCAACAGGACTCCTTCCTCCATCCTAAATGGCATGTCACCCTATGAGCTTATGTTTGGTTTTCAACCCTCTTTAAATCACCTTAGAATTTTTTGTTGCCTCTGTTTCTCCACAATATTAAATAATCCAAATAAATTTGGTTCTCATGCTGAAAAATGTGTCTTTATTGGTTATTCCCCCTTCAAAAAGGGATACAAGTTATGGAGTCTTGATAAAAAAACAAGTAATTTTTTCTAGAGACGTAAAGTTCTATGAAACTATTTTTCCCTTCAAAGAAAATAATATACAAAATGATATAACTGAAACAGATAATAAGGATCACCAACATCAATTTTGTTGACAATTTTGAAACAGATCAGCTTTTAAGTACTAATGGTGAGATTCTCAATGATGAGAAGAGGGTTATAAACGAGAAGAGGTTTACAAATAAGAAGGCTCCTTCAGATCAGCAGCCTAGCTGTAACACTCACAATTCAGATGTTGAGGCTGATTTTGTGCAGCCGCAAAGGTCAGACTCTGAACCTTGTGATGGCTCGGCACAATCTCAGCAGCCCTGTTTTGTGAGTGATGGCACTTGTGAGGCTGGCTTGAGTGAGCATAATGATAAAATGTACTCTTCTGAGGGAATCAGTGAACCTAATGCCCCCACTATAAAGTCATCTAGAGTCTCATCTTTACCAAAAAAAACTAGACGATTTTATAATAGAAGGTAGGGTAAAATATGGGATGGAAAAAGTGGTGAATTACTCAAATCTTTCTGCTGAACATAAGATCTTTGTTTCCATTCTAAACAAAACTGTTGAACCAAGGAATTTTAAAGAAGCTCAATCTGATAATGCAACTGGGTAAATGCTATGAATGAGGAAATGGAGGCCTTAAATAGAAATAACACATAGAGTCTTGTTGATCTTCATGAAGGTAGAAAACCTATAGGGTGTAAGTGGGTGTTTAAAATAAAATATAAGTCAACCGGAGAAATAGATAAGTATAAGGCTAGGTTAGTTGCAAAGGGGTACAGTCAAAAGGAAGGAATTGATTTTGATGAAACTTTTTCACCAGTGGTTAAAATGGTTACAATTAGGACTGTTATTTCTTTAGCTGTTCAAAATGATTGGGCCCTCTTTTAGTTAGACATAAATAATGCTTTTCTGTATGGTGACTTGAATGAAGAAGTATATATGAGTTTGCCAGAAGGTTTCTTTCCTCAAAATGAAACTAAAGTCTGTAAACTAAATAAATCTTTGTATGGGCTTAAACAAGCTCCTCGTATGTGCAATGATAAACTAGTAGGAGTGTTATTAAAACTTGGTTTTTCTCAAATCAAATGTGATTACTCCTTGTTCATCAAATCTATGGATAATGTGTTTATAGCCTTGCTTGTCTACATTGATGATATTATTGTTACTGGAAATTGTCTGAATGAAATTGAAAAAATGAAGGGTTTGTTAAAACAAAAATTTTTGATTAAAGATCTTCATGTGCTCAAGTATTTTCTAGGAATAGAAGTTATTAGAACAAGTGATGGGTTATGTTTGTCTCAACGAAAATATGGCATGGACTTGTTATCTGAGTTTGGGCTTAGTGGATGTAAGCCTGTGTCAACACCTATAGAGCAGAATTATGTAATCATGAATTCTTGTAAAGAGGACATAACTGTTTTATCAAATGTCACTGAATTTCAAAAACTCATTGGAAACCTAATATATCTGTCTCATACCCGTCCAGATATTTCATATGCTGTTCAATTTCTAAGTCAGTTTATGTATCAACCTACAAATTCACATTTACAAATTGCTCTTAGGTTGTTAAGATATTTAAAAGGGGCACCAGGGCGTGGTATTTGGTTTAAAAAGAGTAAATTTTTTAATTTGTCTGCCTTTGCCGACTCCGACTGGGCAAAATGTTTGCATTCTAGGTGGTCAGTTACTGGCTTTTGTATTTTTCTTAGTGATTGTTTGATCTCTTGGAAAAGTAAAAAACAGGGAACTGTCTCTCGCTCCTCCGCTGAGTCTAAATGTAGATTTATGTGTGCTGCCTCATGTGAAATAATTTGGTTAATAAATCTGTTGCAAGAACTGTTAGTTCCTGTCACTCTTCCAGTTGGTTTATTTTGCGATAATGATGTTGCCTTGTTCATTGCAGCAAATCCTGTATTCCACGATCGAACAAAACACTTTGAAATTGATCTCTTCTTTCTAAGGGAGAAATTAAACGCTGGTGTTATTAAAACGGTTCCTATATCCTCTACTAATCAATTAGCAGACTTGTTTACTAAAGGTCTTTTGGTCCAACAACATAATTTTTTGTTAAATCTATTAAAGTTACATGATGTATTTAGAGCATCAAATTGAGGGGGGTGTTAAAAAATACAATTTTACTTCTCCAATTTGATGTCCTATCCTATCTACTTACTTGTTTTTTTCTCTTTTTCATGTTTGGGCCATTGTTGCTATTTGGGCTCGGTTTGGTGATGCTATGGATGTTTCCTTGATGGGCCCGTGTCTAATGCAAGGAGGCCCATGCTCCTTATTGTGTTTCGGATGATGGATGTGTGGAAGAAACCGAAGAGCAGAAGCCAAGGCCTCGCTTTCTCTCGGCCCTCAGCCTCTCTTTTCTCGGCCCTCAGCCTCTCTTCCTCTCGGCCCTCTTCATCTAGGGTTCCGATGGAAACCCTATTATTTCCCAATATAAACGGTGGTCTGCATCTTGGTCCAGGGCTGCGCATCTTCAATCGATTGCCATTGTCGAATCTTTAGAACCTGTTTTGGTTCTGTATGTTATAGTAGCGAACCGATTTAGAGTTCTTGTCAGTCTTTTGGCTGAGATTTCTCCTCTGATTTGATATTAATCTAATACCTTTGACATCATCCCTCGCTTGTTCTCACGTTTTCTATCTCTATTTCTTCTTCATAATATTTGATACTATCACTTGAAATTGTAGCTTTATCTTCTAATATGTTAAAATCATATTGTAAAAACTAATTTTGTATACGCCGTTTTCAATGGAACAATAGGAACCAAAGACACTAGTCACATTTTACTTGAGTGTAATCAAAGTGAACCTTTACGAAAGTAGATCATTTATATTTTCTTTTATATTTAGGACAAGGGTTTCTACTTTTATAAACGGACATGTTTACTAGCTCTAAAAAATATTGTCGTGGTGGCTTTGATGAGAAACTAAATACATAAATATGAAGGGCTGTAAATGAATATGAACAAGAAATCTATGTGCGTTCGTTTTGTTAACCGATAATATCTTTGGATATTATTGGTTTATTTAATGAAAAATATATGTATATATTTAGTCGATTGTGTTAGTTGTACTTTTCTTATATAGCTTCTTGAGTTGCTCTTCGATTTGTATTATATATTTTGAATTGTATTCTAATGAAAACCAAGGAATTATACTACCTTTTATGGTATCACCCTAACCATCCTAAAAATCCTTCACATCCCTACCATGGATGACACCACCATGGACAACACCACCAACCCCAAACAAACCAACACCATTGTAAACGATGTCAAATCACCACCTCTCCGCCCTGCCTACACTGTTACAAACATTCAGAATAAGATTCGTGTTCTGGATGGAACCACAGTTTCATACCCATCATGGGACAAACTGTTTCGGCTTCATGCCGTTGGATATGATGTGCTTGATCACCTCGACGGCTCGTCGCCCCCCCTGAAATGACCCCAAACATGCTGAGTGGAAGAAGATTGATGCACTCGTCTTACAGTGGATCTACGAAACACTGTCTTACAACCTCCTGACTCAGGTTTTGGACGATAATCTTACCGCTTACCAAGCCTGGGTAAAAGTCAAGAATTTGTTCCTTAACAACAAAGGTTATCACGCTACGAGACTTCAACATGAAATCACCAACATCACCCTTGCTGCCATGCCCTCCCTCAAGGCATACTGTCAGCAAATTCGAGAGTTGGCTGATCAATTTGCCGCTCTTGACTGTCCTTTGAACAACAATCAACAGATCCTATATCTTGTTCGTGGCTTGCCCAAGGAATACGACACTGTTGCATCGATCCTTAATCAGTCACTTCCTTCTTGGGAGGATGCTTGCAATCATCTAAAATCCGAGGCACAATGGTTATCTGCTCGTGATTCCGCTACACCTACACCCGTGGTGGCTACTGCCGTTGCCGACTCCCCGAAATCCGCTCCCAACCACCCTGATCCAACCCACCGCGATTACAACAATCACCGGAACACGAGAGGCAGGCGTGACAATGGCCACTCCAACCGCCCCGCCAACTTCCTCTAATCGGCCACAATCCCATATCCCAAATTCCCCTTTTCGTTCCTCTCCACAATAGCCAAATTACTCACCTTACCCCTACTGGGCTCCACCCCCATATTGGGTCCCTTCCCTTGCCCATATCCTACACAAGGGTGGGCCTCTCCTTGGGACAACAGGCCCAACAGCCGAAACAACAACCACAGATCAGCCCATCACACCCATCAGCCCACATCTGCTCAGGCCCATAGTGCTGAAATGGACCCTATTAAACCAACCCAACTAGCGGATGCTATTTAGTCACTGTCTATGGAGTCCGGGGATGACCAATGGTATTTTGATACGGGTGCTTCTGCTCATGTTACATACGACCCAAGTAAACTCGACACTTTCTCCACCTATTCACCAATAGCGTCAATATTTGTTGGAAATGGTAATAGAATTCCGGTTAAGGGTTCGGGTTCATCAACCATTCCCACACCATCCAAACCATTACACCTGAAGTCTGTTCTTTTTAATCGTAATATTATTAAAAACTTAAATTCTGTTCGTCAATTTAATATTAATAATTACACATCAATTGAATTTGACCCGTTTGGATTCTCCGTGAAGGATTTCAAGGATGGCACGATCCTGAATCATTACAACAATTCGAGTGATCTCTACCTGCTCACCTCTAATGCTTCCGGCTATGCTAATTTTGTTTCATCTCAGGATTCTGCGAGATGTTGCTCCATAACAGCATGTGTGCATAAACTTTAAATAAATATTCTAAAACTATGAAACAAATTGATCCTTTTTTAACTTTTGATTGTCGAACGGAAGAATTAGCGATTCAAAATGCATAATTTGATATATTAAATTCTTGCCACACCTTTTTTCATTTTTATGAGTGTGACATCCGTCACCAAAACAGGTGTGCTGACCATTAACTCTGACTTTTTGACCTTGACCTTGATTAATATGGGCTTTCACTTGAAGGTTAACCCAACGTTAACTTGATCTGTGAAAAGTTTGCTAGATACCTGTGGACATGTAAAGTGCTAAAAATTGAACGTTCTGGGCTTGATGTGTACTAATTGGCCTAGTAATTGTTAATAGGCCTAGGACTGGGTAGGGTTTTAGACACTAATGTTTGCATAGGGTGATGTTATGGTCATGGACTGGATCATGGACTGACAAAAAGTGCAACTTTAGGGTTTATGCTGTCGTACGTTAGGAACCGGGCCTTGATGGGCTTTGTCCTTAGGTTGACTGATGAACCTAAGTTATATTAAAAAAAGAAAACTATATCATATAGGTCATATGATAGGTCGTTAGAATCGTAGAATTGTGTAGAATTTAAAAACGCAAAAAGTGAACGACAAGCGGAACAAGAGGACACGAAATTGGGTAAGTCGGGCCAAGGGCCTGAGGAGCCTCCCCTCCCCCTTGTTTCGGCCAAAACCCCATAGGGGTTAGGCTCTTGCTCCTTTCTTTTCATTCTAGCAAACCCTAATCCTCCAAATTCCTCTCTACTCCTCCTTGTTGCCTCCATCCTCCAAGTTCTTCTTGTTCATCTACTTCCATCGATTTCTACAAGGATCAAGACATTCAAGATTGAACTTTGTTCAATATCATCCATCTTCTTTCCTTCCGGTAAGAAAAATCAAGTTTTTTGTTGTAGTCTCTCATCTAAGCATGTTTTCATCATTATCCATCATCTAACATCATGTTTTCTTCGTTCTTCCAATGGACGAATGAAGCCTCTTGAGGAATTGGGGCGTTCTTGTGTCGGATCATCAAAGTAAGTGAAACCCTAGTTCATACGTGTAAGACTCTTCGTATATCTTTTGGTTACGGTTGAAAATCCTTGAAGATCTGTTCTTAATGAATGATTGAATGTTAAAATTCAGTAAAAATCGTTAGTTTTATGTTAATGGTTCAATAGGAACAAACATTAGGAAGATTTGATAGTTGAAAGGTGAATCTGAAAACCTGACAGCATACTGTGTAAAATTTGGGTCAACTTGTTCTGGACTTAACTTGCTCATAAAAATACAATTGGGTAAAACTATTAATCTAAATTCAAGTTCAAAGAGTCCTCTGTCTAACCCAAGTGGTCTCGTGCGTTTTCGATGTCGTTTGATCCTCCAAAGTCAGTGTCTAAGTTCAGGTGTCGAAACTGTCAAATCCGAGCAGAATGATAGGCTGTATTTATAGGGTCATATCTTCTTTGTTCGTGACCCGTTTGAGTTGTTTCTTCTTCTGGGAGTTACTTCCATGTCTTAGCTCTCCATTGACATCTATTATGCAATGAACTATAACCGTTTCAACCTCCAGATAATCTACACAAAACAGGTGCGCGATCAGCTATTCAAGCTGAGTTTATTTTACAACTTTAAGTGATAAGAACTTGCGGGTATATTATTAAATGAAAACAATGAGTGGGTTAAACAAGTAAATTTAAGGTGTATAAGTTGTGAATAGTTAAATTTTATAAGTTATTAATAATAAGTTGGTAAAGGTTGATCGAGAGATGTTAAGGATCTAAAATATAATTATTGAACTAAATTATGAGTAGGGACTTGAGACACTAATATTAGCAATGGACTTAAAAATAGAGTTTTACTAAAAACAATAATCGTAATAAACAATAAGGGCTGAACTTCGAGGATTACACCCAACCAGGTTGGCTTGACCCAAAGTAATACTTTGTGTTTTGTGTTTTTATAGTTATCATGCATATTGTAGACATTGAATTTTGCTACTTCAAGGCGAGTTTCGCGGCCCCGTTTTCATTCTAATTATTTATAAACTAGGGGAAAAGTATGCTCATATTTTTTATGCTGTGAACTTATTCAATCTTTAAGACTGTTGTGTTTACTGTTTTGTAAGTATTTATCTGGTACATACATGAGTTGTCTGTGTGGTTATTTATTCATAACGATTTAACTCCGGTGTTGGAGACGACGGACAGATATTGATAGTATTATTGGAGTGACACCCCCACCATTGTTTGTTAATATACTAGTTGGGACTGACGGTGGCCAGGAATAGACCCTAGGGTGAATATGTTCCGACAAGTTCTGTGTGTACGCGTAGGTTTAGTTATGATGCTTATGTTTCCATGTGATAGTAGTTGCTTATAACTGTATGCACTCATGTCCTACCAAACTTTTACACAGCCGTAACACCCGAAAAGTTAAAACGAGTCATCAAGAATAACGGGCTTAATTAGTGGGTATTTAATAAAAGAAGGAAATGGGTTATGGGCTAAATTAGGCTTATGGGCAAGAGCCTAAGTGATTAAGGGCCCATAATCAGCCCTTTAACACATTCAACCAGCCACCATCTCCCTCATTTGAACCCTAGCCTCCTAAATTCATAGAGAGAGAAAGTAGAGAGAGAAAGTGAAGAAAAGTCAAGATTTGGAGCTTCAAAGGTTAAGGGATTGAAGATCTGGGTGTTGGAGCATCAAACCATAAGAAGGAGCAACAAATCCAGGTAAGAATCAGCCTTTAAACCCTTTTGTAGATCAAACCCGGATTCTAGGGTTTTGGGTTTTAAAAAGTTGCAAAGAATCGCGTAAAAGTCATATTTTTACGTATGAAAACATGTAAAAAGCTTAGATATAGCCTCATGGATGATAAACTAAGAGATTGGACGTAAAAAGTTACGATTTTGGGTTAAAAATGGGCTGGTTCGTAATTTTTATGCGATCTGTGAAACTGTCTGTGCATCCAACGAAATTGCATATTCAAGCTGCGAAACTGTGGGTAATCTGTGAAACTATAGTTTCGCAGATAATTTCGCAGCCATGGGATTCCAACGAAAGTTGGGCGAAACTGTCATGCGAAACTGGCAGTGAAACTGTCAGCGAAACTAGCAGCGAAACTGTCAGTGAAACTGGCAACGAACTGCCAGCAAAACTGGTTATCTGGAAGCGAAATTAGCAGCGAATTTAGGCAAAAATTAACCCCTTTTAGTGTTAACTTATCTGCAGGCTGGGTAGTGTGATCCTAGCCTAGAAAGCTTAGTTTAGAGCTTACTCACGGTATCCAGGTGAGTTCTAGATCCCCTTATTTAAACGTTTTTCCATGTTTTGGGGCTATTATGCATAGTAAACATAAGATTTTTAAGGTAAAAATTTCAAGTGGTTTTAACAACAAAATAAATTTTCCTAAACCCTAAACCCTAAACCCCACTAGGGGCTACTGCCCCTAGGACCCTAAACCCCACTAGGGGCTTAGTTTAGAGGTTACTCACGGTAGCCAGGGGCGTTGCCCCTTGGACCCCACTAGGGGTTGCTGCCCCTAGGGCCCCGCTGTCAGGGGCGGCAGCCCCCGAACCCCCGCAGTCCCGCGGAGGGTCGGTTATGTGTTTTGATGACTAGTACTTGGTATGTTGTGTACTTAATAAGTTATGTATTATATATTAAGTGAAAGATAATATTAATGAGAAGTGGAACTTAACGAATGTTACCCCGGGCCCGTTTGACGATGAAAAGTCTTGCAAGCACTATGATAGACTTCACTTATATGAGTCTGACGCATAATGATGGATCCGTATTCATGAGCGGGCTATGTGCCTTGCAGTGTGGATCAACTGTCGGGGGTTAGCTACCATGATGATGTGTATCGACGGGGATCGATATTCGTTGTCGATCAACATGGAGCTCTTGCTTTGTGCAATCTCGGTTATGATGAAGTGAAAGATAATGAAAGAATGAAAGATAATGAACATGCTTAATATGATGCAAGAAATGTTATGTAGTATGATGTATGCGTGGTCATTATATGGAGGATAAAGCTTATATTTTCTTATTTATCTAAAACTAGAACTCACTCAGCAAAGCTGACTTTTATGCATAATAGTGGGCAGGTAAATGCTAATGCTGAGGATGACACCAGGGAGCTACTTGGCAAGCAATGGATGGCATCTCTATCTATGAAATCTTTATTGTAAATTAAGACCATGCACTATGTTTTTATTCTATTTAAAGACAAATGTATGAGTACAATATAATTTCCAAGTTTTAAATAAATGTTTATTTAATTCTGCTACAATGTTTTGTTTATAAAATGATCTTATGCTATGATTAACCAACTGTGAGGTTTCCCGGTAATGGGGCTTTACAACAGCATCAAGTTTTTGTTTACTATTTAAACCTGCGAACTCACCAACAATATGTTGACCTTTTGAGCATATCTTTTCAGGTAACAACGAGAAATTAATCTATTGTTTTAATGCATATTGATGCATTATTGCTTAAGACATCCATATGGTGTTTTGATTTCCCGAGCCTCTAGGTTCAACCCCTACAAATGTAATTGAGCGCGCATATGGTGTTTTGAAGGCAAGATTCTCAATCCTAAAATAAATGGCCCCCTTTTCATTTTCAATACAAAGAGACATAGTGCTTGCGTGTTTTGCTATCCATAACTTTATAAAAGATATGAAATATTGATGATCAATTATTTATGGAATACAACAAGAACACTTTTTTTGGAGAAATACAAGAGGATGAAAGTTGATGAGCAGTTTGTTCACGACATGAAATGGGGCTCGCAAGGCATTAAGCATATGACTACTTTGCGTGACGAGATAGCAACTCAACTAATGTCAAATGCTTAAAACCAAAATTGTAAGCAAATTATTAATTTCTACTTTGATTTAATATGTTTTCAAGAAGGATATATGTGTAATTTGGATTTTCTAATATGGTTTGTATTTTTTTAATAATTATTTATTATTAGGAGTTATAACCAAACAGATAAATTATATTCAGAAAAAAGTAATTTAGATGGGTAAAATAGTCATTCTACACATTCATTCAGATTTTCAACCAAAAAGACCTAAAATGGTTCAACACTTATTGGTTCAGACCTCTTATTAATTCACCACTTATTCATTCAGAAGTTGCCAAACAACCATTTACTTTGATGACATTGCTTCATTATAGTATGTAGCGACCAAATGTATTATTTATATAAAACCAAAATAGACGATGACCGATTCTTTTATGAATTCAGAATAAGAAAAGACAACCGAGGTTTTGTATATTAAAACTAAAAAAAGCCCCACTTGAAACAAAAATTCAACTCACTTTGTCCCACTTTGATGACATTACTTCCTAATAGTAGATAGTGACCAAATTTATTATTTATTTTAAACCAAAATAAACAATACCCGATTCTTTTATGAATTCAGAATAGAAAAAGACCAATGATCAAAACCTTAAAACTAAAAAAAGACCTGCTTGTAACAAAAATTCAATTCACTTTGTCCCACTTTGATAACATTTCTTCGTAATAGTAGGTAGTGACCAAATTTATTATTTAAAACCAAATAAATGATGACCAATTCTTTTATGAATTCAGAATAGGAAAAGACCAATGACCGATGTTTTGTATATTAAAACTAAAAAAATCCCCACTTCAAACAAAAATTCAACTCACGTACTTTGTCCCACTTTGATGACATTGCTTCGTAATAGTAGGTAGGGACCAAATTTATTATTTATTTAAAACCAAAATAAATGACGACCGATTCTTTTATGAATTCAGAATAGGAAAATAACAATGACGAGGTTTTGTAATTTTTAAAAAGTTATAATAAAGAAATTATTAAAAATGACAATTTTTTAAAGACGATTTGTTTTAAAATAATTTGTTTAAAAACCAACTTTTTTTGAAAAAACAAAAAAAATAATTAAAAGATTAAAAAATGATATCGTCTTTTATCACTCGTCCATAATTTTAATCATATCTTATATAAAAAGATATGATTTTGTTAATAAAATCATATCTTATTAGTTTTTGTTAATAACTATTTGTTATTATATTTAATTATTTAACTCTTGTTATAAACGAGTTACTAAACTAGTTTATTTATACACAATATATTATAATTATACAACGAAAAAAAGACAGTCAAAAACTCAAAATCAAAATTTTATCAAAAGGTTAAATTTACAAGAGAATTTACTTTCTCTCGATTTACCATATATTATTATTCAACGAACCAGGGACTAAATAATAGGCCATATATTCGATATTTCCTAATACTTATATAAAATATGAATTATAAATGGTTTATAACAACTTTCAAGTTGATGTGGTTTAATTATTAGTAAATATTGTCAATTGTGTGCATGAGAAATACAAAACAAGTTTTTATTTATGTAATCAAGTTGTGTTTCATGAAAATAAAATTTATTTATGTGTGCACTAATTTATAAAAATTGTACTCGACGGCCCTCTAAGTTAAGATTTCTTTCATAAAAAATATTAAACTTGTACTAACTGAGTTGATGCAAAACAAGTGAGATTGTCAAGTTATGGAGTCTAACCATAGTTCAAGTTAGACATCGTCAATGGCGTCTCTGTTAAGTAATGTTTTACGCTTGAGCTTCGGCATCTCAATTGAGAAAAGTATCTATATCTTGTGTAGTCCAGCAATTCAGGTTTTTTGTTTTGGGCCTAAAAATGTTCAAGCCAAGATAAAACAGTGTTCTTTTTATATTTACGTAATTCATAATTCGTCAACTATGAACCTTTTAGTTTTTTTATTGTTGGTATCAAACCCAGGCAAAAGACTAATTTGTAATAATGACATCTAATTAGAAAAGGCTTTAGATTTTTATTTCATCTTGGGTTTTAAAAATGGTTGAGCTGCACTTTGACATCATATCATTTAATGATAATAGCAATCTGGGTTACTAGAGAAAACACGTTCAATTCTGGTCCCATACTCGTCCATATATCACGTACATATTAGTCATTAGTCATCTGGTACATGAGTATATTTGTAAAGTATGCATATTACACTGCTTACCTAAATCTTGATTTTATAGTCACTTAAAAATCTGAACTGAAAATATCAAATGTTCAACTAAATTTCTAATCTCACTACTTTAATAAAAAGTTAAATAGAGGTTCCACGTGTCATCACCACACACATTCTTATTATGTTTTTCCTGCTTTTCTCTCATATTAAATAAATAACTACATTAAAAACTAATAATATTATTTGTTTAATTTACAATGTAATTAGTTTTTTTAATAAATTAAGAAATAGATCTTTTTATTAATGTTATTTCGATAGAAATAGTTTTTAATAAATTAAGAAAGAGATATTTTTATTAATGTTATTTCTATGAAAATAGTTTTTTTTATAAAAAAATCTAAAAAATCAAACTATTATTTTATTACTTATATTTATTACTCACACGTAATTCCAATGATATCATGTCTTAGTATATCGTTTTGTAATTAATAGTTTTTTTATTTTATTTATTATTTTGTTTATTCAACCCGTGTAATACACGGGTTTATTAAAGCTAGTATTATTATAATGTAAATAGTTTCATATTTTCAACATCTCATTTTATATAATTTTATATTTTTCTAAGCGACGTGGACTACATAATTTCACCGGCTTGGAAATAACAAATGAATGTGAATTTGGTGAAATGACCGAAAATAATAAAGTAAACAAGATAGTGTAAATAATAAATAAAAATAAATCAGGTTGCTTATAATTTGAATTAAGAGATTAAAATATTATAATCATTTTTTTAACAATAATGAAGTTAAATTAATATGAGTATAATTAAATAAAAGGATAAGCTCACCATTCTGCTATATAAGCTAAACCTGCTCTTTCATTATACTCATCCACCCCTCATAGCCAATATACCAAGTTCATTGAAGTGCCAGAAGGCTTGTTTTTTATTCATATAGTAAGGTAACGTGTATATATGTTCCGTTTTCTATATTACTTGCACCAAATTAGATAAGTTTTCTGAGTTTTTAATCGATTGTAATTTCTGCAAATGTTTGCCTTCATTGACTGTAATTGATAAAACTACGAAGATGAGACTGTATCATGGAGGAAATAATTGATAGAACCATAGTTTCTAATAGTATTATCATTTAAATGCTTTTGCAAGATGTCGAGAAATGTTAAAACAACTCCGGTGGGGATTGATCTTGGGACAACATACTCGTGTGTTGCTGCGTGGTTTGATCAACACAACCGAGTTGAGATCCTACCTAATGAACAGGGTAATAACATTACTCCATCATGCGTGGGTTGTACGGACACCGAACTATTAGTAGGCGAGGGTGCCAAAAACCAAATCATAAGGAACCCCGTCAACACCGTTTTCAGTAAGTTGTTTGATCAACAACTTAATTTGATTTTTATGACACTAAAAAAAGTAATAATAGATTTAACGTTCATTTAGTATACAACCTGCTAGTTGATTGGTTTTGCTGAATTTCAGACGTTAAGCGTATAATGGGATGTAGATACGGTGATGATAGATTGCAGAAAGACATACAATCATTGCCTTTTAAGGTGGTAAAAGGATCAAATGATAAGTCAATGATTGTACTTGAACACATGGGTGTAAACAAGGAGTTTCCCCCTGAAGAAATATCTTCCATGATTCTAAAGAAGTTGAAAAAGGATGCTGAGGAATACCTTGGAACAGAAGTTAGAGATGCAGTGATTACCGTCCCTGCATATTTCAGTGACAAGCAACGACAGGCTACAAAGGACGCTGGTATAATGGCTGGCCTCAATGTCATGCGCTTAATCAGTGAGCCCACAGCAGCTGCAATTGCCTACGGTCTGGACAAGATGTCTGACCCAAACCACCCAAGACAAAAAACTATATTTGTCTTTGATTTAGGTGGAGGGACATTCGACGTATCACTTCTGACTATCAATAGGGATGGAAGCATAAATGTGAAGGCGGTGGGGGGTGACACTCATTTGGGTGGGGAGGATTTTGACAAGGTCATGGTTGATCATTGTGTACAAGAATTTATGAGAAAAGAAAGGAAAGATGTGAGTAGCAATGCAAGAGCAATGGGTAGATTGAAAGTTGCATGTGAAAAAGCAAAGAGGGAATTGTCCTCAACAATTGAAGCTCCAATTTACATTGATTCCTTGTACGATGGAATTGATTTTTCAATGAAGATCACTCGGGCGAAATTTGAGGCGCTAAATGCTGGTTTTTTCAACAAGTGCATGGAACATGTGGAAAAATGTTTAATAGATGGCAAAATTGACAGAAAGGATGTTGATGATGTAGTCCTTGTCGGTGGGTCGACTAGGATTCCCAAGATCCAACAAATGCTTGAGGAATATTTTGACTCAAACCAACTTCGCAAGAGCATTAATGCGGATGAAGCTGTTGCTTATGGTGCGGCAGTGTTGGCTGCAAATTTAAGTGGAAATGGCAATAATGATGTGAAAGATTTAATACTTGTAGATGTCACACCTTTGTCCCTTGGTACTAGTGTCCAAAAAGGAAACAAATGGGGATATATGGATATTATAATCCCAAGAAACACAGCAATACCCATCAGGAAGGATGAAGTTTATGTGACGGCTGTTGACAATCAAAAATCCTTGATAGTCGATGTGTATCAGGGTGAGTGTCGTGAAGTGAAAGACAACATCTTCCTTGATGAATTCACTCTTCATGGCGTTCCACCAGCCCCTGCAGGCAAAGAAGGAATGAAGGTTTGCTTTAGTATTGATGCCAATGGTATTCTTGATGTTTCGGCTGAGTTGCTATCTACCGGTAAAAAAAGAAGTATGGTAATTACCGGGAGTGGAAATGTGAGCAAGGATGACATTGAGAAGATGCTGAAAAAGGTTGAGCTATGATTCCATTCATCATGAGAGCATTAAAACGAGAACATTGTGAATTATGTGTTTTTACTTAAAACAAGTTTGTATTGCATGTTTGTTATCAACTTCAAATTCTACTATATGCTGCTTTAATTTATGGACATAAGCATTCGATGCATTCAGTCCATGTTTTACTACCATATCAAATGTTATCACTTATGCATGTCTACACAACTATATATAACCTATTTGCAATTGTATCTTTATCTTCGAATATATAAAAGTATGTTGTAAAACTAATTTTGTATATCTTGTTTTCAATGGAACAATGGTTGATAATAGGAGCCAAATATCATAATCACATTCTATTTAAGCTAGGTTAATCAAAGTGAACCTTTACAAATGTAGATAATTTAGGACAAAGTTTCTGATTATAGAGATGGTTGTGTTAACTTTTTTTGAACGGCGACTTTCTTTTTGAGTGACTCAAAGTCACATCGCCCCCCTGGGCGACCCTAGCCAAGATCTGCTCCAGACTATGTTGTCTGAACCGGACCCACGCTGGATTGTCAGACTTGGTTACGGCGTTCCCCCGGAAACCGTACTGCCTCCACAAGGGTTGCCCCTCTGGAGTAACAGCCGGATGAAAACCGGGGTCGAGCTCTGAGAATCGGCCTCCGCAACCACTGGCTCAAAGGAAAATTCTCTTCATTGCTCTAAATGTCCTCAAACCGTAACCCGAGAGGTTCGAACCCCTGACCTCCACATTGGGAGGGGGGATCCTTACCACTAGGCCACAAGTCTGAAGACGGTTGTGTTAACTAACTCTCAAATATAAGGGTGGTTTTTTTTTTTTTTTTTTTTTGGGGGGGGGGGGGGGGTTTACTGAGAGGATAGTATCCGATTAATATGTGGATGGGTAAGTAATAATGTGATATTTAACTTTATCATTCCAAATTAGTTATCACAAGAATAGAATATTTACTATACACAGACTATACACAGACTGTAATTTTATCAATACTTTATTATTAAAACTTTTGCTTGTTTATTATCTATTATTATTCTTTATCCGTCAATTCCTAGTTACTATGTCTCGAAATCTGCACAAGAGCCGGACCCCCGCTTGTGATTAACATAAGACTTTACTTTAGCAATGCTTGTGATGAACACAAGACTTATCCATGAGTAAACAACAAATGCAACTCTCCTTTATCTTTTGCTTATAAGACTTTACTTTAACAATGATACATATGTTTGAGTTTTGCCAGATGAACCAAAGAAATTAAAATTCTAAAATTCTTACGGATAAAACATCAAGCTGGGATTGCATCTCTCACTTGGGATTAATGGCGTTCTTTCAACATCCAAAGTACCCTTGGATTCATAAGATAGTCCTAATTTCTGTTACCCTTCATTTCGTGGTTCTTGTTTTTTTTTTCCGGATTTGATGTAACCTTGCTAGCTCCTCGTTAGTTTTTTAAATGAAAAACTATGTGTGGATAGGTGAGAATGCATACACTACAAGGAAGAAGATCATTAGCGGCGACATATGTCGCCGCTAATACCCCTCAGTGTCGCCGTTATTACTATTAGCGGCGACTAGTCGCCGCTAATAAGTCGCCACTAAAAGTTCGTCGCTATTGACCAAAAAATCGCCGCTAATAAGTCGCCGCTAAAAGTGTCGCCGCTAAAAAACACAAAACCGCCGCTAATAATAGTCGCCAGCTAATGGTATTTTGTGACTATTAGCGGCGACATATGTCGCCGCTAATGGTCTTTTTTTATGTTTTTTCTTTTTTTTGGAAATCCTGTTTTTTAGCCAAAATAAACCTAGGTTTATCAAATCTAGATTACACTACACAATATCATAAAATTATACATAAACTACATACATCTATGATAGTAAAATATTCTTTGGATAATATAAATAACAATAATAATACAAACAATTTTATAAATGTATATAATACAAATTGATACATTAATCGACAAGAATCACGCAAAT
>BJCO01325166.1:0-29543 GCA_018326465.1 Flaveria floridana | reverse complement strand
AGAGCGAGAGAACAGAGAAAGAAGAGAAAGAAAGAGAGAACGTGGTGATTCGGGCACGAGATTTGTCGAGTGGCTAGTCAAATCGAAGCTCTTCATCTCCTACGTGATAATGTGAGTTCTAGAACCCCTCATTTACATGTTTTCAAACGATTTTGGGGCTGGATCACATATAAACCCTATTTTTGTAAAGTGTATGTCTGACCCATTTGGGTGAAACCTTGGGTAATGTGTTTAAAGTATGATTTAGGACTTGCAGATGCTTGTATGATGTCCTAATATGAATCCCTGAGGTTTAGGAGGGCTAATTTGGGCCGGAAATGGGTTTGGAGGTGTTTAAATGTCGTAGCTCGCGTCTTCTGTTCGTGATGAGCTCCAGTCGCTGCCCAGTTAGGGCTAGACGACTGAAGGGCCAATCGGCCGACTGAGAAACGACTGATGTTCAATCGTACGATTGAGGCATAGTCGCACGATAGGCCATACGACTGAGGGTTCAGTCGCATAAGCCCAGTCGCATAGTAGTTCAGACGCACAACTGTGAGTTAGTCGCATAGAAGCCCATTCGCATAGTGTTTATTCGTACGATAGGAAGTCCAATCGCATGACTGTATGCCCATTCGCATGACCCAGTCGCATGGAGGCCATGCGACTGGAGTATGTTCAGTCGCCCAAATAGGGCTGATGTGAATGAGGAGAGAAGTGTATGTATGAAGTATGTAGGCTAAGTATGATGTAGCCTTATATGATGGTAATGACTGATGATTTGTAAATACCGATGTTCCTTGATTTGATGCATGTTTATCTTTCCACAGTTTTACTTGTTATCACTAATAGATGAAATGAAAGTATTACGTAAAGTAAAGTGAAAGAGTAATAAAGAAAATGAAGGAACATTAATAAAAGTTAACAAGTCTTGCAAGCTTATAGGAGGTACACGACTGTGTGTCGTTAGCTCAACTGTGTTGCGGACTAGCTACCCATTGATGCACACAGGGTCAATCAATTGAGATTGGCAGGACCTTTGTGGCGTGCCCTGGATGATCGGGTCAGCCTTGTACACAGTACACATAGCCCTTTCGAGGGATACAGTTGAACCCTTCGGGGGAATACCCATAGCCCTTTCGAGGGATACAGTTACCCTTTCGAGGGATATAGTTTATCCTTTCGAGGGATACAGTCGCCCCTTTCGAGGGATATAGATGGTCCGTCATCCGTTTTCCATCGCGTATATAGTTGGGGTATCGCTCACTGGTCCATACAGAAAGTGAAACGTAAAGATAAAGTTTACAGACAAAGCATATAGTACAGAGAACGAACGCTATTTGTTCATACAGTTGATGCGTGCTCGCATATACAGTACAGTATTGTGTTTCACAGAAAAGAGTATTTTTATATACTACATATAGAAAGTGTTTTACAACATATAAAACTTGAACTCACTCAGCAACGCTGACTTTTTATGTGTTTCCAGTTGGCAGGTTGGGTTGCTGAGGATGGCACGAGGCGGCTACTCAGCTCTTTTGGGATGGCATTCTCCTTTTGATAATGTTGCAACATCATGTGTTGTGGGCCCATAATGCACGCAACACATTATGTTGCATGTAAGCACAAGGTTCCTTGAGGATCCACATAAACGGGATTACTTAAGGAATCTTCTTTATGATGAAAAATTTTAATATTTCTATACTAGAGGTCGCTGTTTATGACCCTTTTGTAATAGTGCTTTAGTGATGTAATGCAACATTAGATGTTTGTAATTGACGTACGTTGTATTAAATGGAAAAAGTATTTATAGTAAAATGAAAGTTTATCACAGAGTTTCCGCTGCATGCCTTTATTAAGTTATTGTAAATTACGTCTTTTACGTGCAATGAATGACCAACTGTGAGGGGAGCGGGGCCTTACAGTATACAAGCTTGAGGACTTCTCTTTTGGAGGCTAGGCATTCAAGAAGCATCATCATATTCTTCTCATCCATACAGCACCCTTTTGTTCTTGAAAGGTAGTTTCAAGAACATCCTATGGTTGTTCTTTTTCATTTTTGATAGCATTTCATTTCACATACATATGATCCTTGTTCATGGGTTTGTTTTGTGTTAAAAATGGTTTATTTTTTAGATTATTAAACCTAATTTTAACAACTTATATCCACTGTGTTTTTGTAGTTTAAATGGTTAAACTAACTTTGATAATCTTGCCACAAACCCAACACTTCAGTCCATGGGAGTGACTCTTGAGAAGAGAGACATAGTAAGAAAGTTCATGAGTGCACTTCCTCATGAATGGACTTTATATTGTGTCTCTATCAAGAGAACTGAGAATCTGAGCACACTCACCATGAGGAAACTATATGGGATCCTTGATGGATACCATATGGAGAAGGAGACTCACAAGGGCCATCAGATGAACAAAAGCTCAAACTCTCCTGTCAGCAATCCTCTACATGTTGTTAAAGGATCAAGAACTCCCCAGCCCCAGATGTACTTGAACTACAATCAATAACAATCATACTCCTCTGGGCCTTACATCACATTTTGTGAGACTCCCAGGTCTCAACAAGCTCAACAAAATCCTTTCCAGGATAGTTATGCTTTTGTTTCAGGAAATGAACACTCTGAAGATTTTCAATTTTGTTTTGATGATCTATAGTGTTTTAGCCCAGACAATGTAGAGTACATGGTCATTGTCCAACAGATGGCCCTTTTAACCTATAGAGAAAAGAAGTTCATTAAGGGAACTGGAAAGTAATTTCCCTAGAAGCCAAATAATAGCAAGTTTAGGTTTGATAAGTCAAAGCGTAACTGTTACAACTACAACCAAACTAGTCATTTTGCAAGGGAATGCAAAGCTACTAGATCAAATCCTGGAGCAGCTCAAGCCTTCCAACATCATGCTACCCCAAAGGATACAACCAAGCCAATTTACCAGCAAACTGTAGGTGCTGCTCAAGAGGTTGATTTGGAAGTTCATTGTGCAAGATGTCACCCCTGCTCAAGCTCTCATGGCTGAAACAAATGATACCAAGGTATATAAACATATCTGTACTCTAGCCTGTATAGCTAAGGTTAAAATATTTAAGGACTATAATATGGAAATCAAGTCTAACATTGAGTACTTAAACATACTAAAATATGATTCTAAGAGAGCAGAATATGATATAATTTCAAAATTGAAGAGTTAGAGAAAATTATATCTTCTTTAAAACATGAACACTTAAAATACAGGGCTCAAATAAAAGACTTAGTCTCCAAGTTGACTGAGGCTCAATCCCAGCTAGTAATAGTTGAGGCTAAGCAAAGAAGTATGCTATTCAAGAGCATAACTTCAACACCATTCTTGCATCATCCTCCCACTCAAAAGTGTACTATCAAAACAAGAGTGGGTTGGGAACTAATATAACTACTCCACCATACTCTTATATGTCTATAAGATATCCAAGATATGGTACTTATGAGCAAGAGGTTCCAACTACTGACCCACCATACAATAAGCTAAAAAATGATGTAATAATGGTGCCTAGCATAGTGAAGGATAAGGTAGAAAACCTCATCCACACAGTTAATGATGAACCTCTAACCACCAAAGATAGAAAGAATAAGGGAAGGCAGTTAAAGAAGACAAGAAGTGCAAGAAACAACAGCCCACATTCCCTATCAAGGTTAACATTGAATGCATAATCTGTGGGTTGCATAACCACATGGCCAAAGATTGTTACTACAATGCAGCAAGCACATATTATGCAAACATTGCTAATAAAGAAGGAGTCAAGGAAGGCTTCATATTTGGACCCTATCATATGGTTCAAGTGCTGAAGAAGGGAAAGCTTGTGTCCGAAGCAAAGTTGCTTTCGGAAGAAAGTCATTCTTACGAAAGGAAAATAGCTTTGGAAAAAAATCCCAAGAACAAACAGAGAAACAAAAGAAATCCTTTGTAATTTTTAGGAAGAAGACTTCTTCAGAAGAAAAGGTAATGATAACTTCTTCCGAGAACAAAGAAGCCTCAGAAGCAAATCAGCTGCTCACGCCTCTTCAGGCTCATCTACACTGATAAACCACATGATGGAATGGAAGATCAGACAAGATGTTGCAGCCCAAGCCTCTTCTTCACAAACCATAATTGAACCCCCATGCATACATTTTTGTTCAATTATGTCATCTATATTGGAAGAGCCCATGACTAATAAGGTCTTAGCTTCTAATAGTAACTAATCATTTTGCCTTTTGTGTAGGGACATCCACATGACAAGAATGGAAACATTTGAATTGTGGATAGTAGATGCTCCAGGCACATGACAGGGAACATATCTCTCCTACAACAATTTCAACATTTTGATGGAGGTCCTGTTCAATTTGGAGGTGAAGTCAGAGGATACATTTCTTATAGAGATACTGTATCCCCAGGTAAGTTAAAAGTGGACAAAGTATACTTTGTCTAATTGCTTGAACACAATCTCTTATGTGTTTCTCAGTTCTATGCTCAAAACTACCAAATACTCTTCACAGAACACGAGCGCATAATCCTCAAACCCGGAATGACAATTCCTCAGGAATTGGTGCTTTTTAGATCTCATAGGAGAGGGGATATGTACAAGCTGGACATGAACAATGCTTCCCCACTGGGTGTAGTATCATGCTTTCTTTCCAAAGCTAATTGTGATAAATCTACTCTTTGGCATAGAAGAATGTGTCATGTTAATTTAAAAACCATGAATAAGCTGGTTAAAAATAACTTGGTACATGGTGTGCCTAAAAAGGAGTTTTTCTATAAATACAACTGTGTTGCTTGTCTCAAAGGGAAACAACATAAGACATCCCACAAATCCAAAGAAGTTAATTCCATCTACTCCATTACACTTTTTGCACATGGATCAATTTTGTCTCACAAGTATAATAAGCATTGGAAGGAAATCATATTGCCTTCTGATAGTAGATTATTTTACAAGATTCACATGTGTATTCTTTTTAAGAACTAAAGATAAAACTACTAAAACATTAAAAGCTTTTATTCTTAAAATAGAAAATCAAATTGATCACAAGGTAAAAGCTATTAGAAGTGATCAAGGGACTGAGTTTAAGAATCAAGTTCTTGACTCATTCTGTAAATCAAAAGGGATAACTAGAGAATACAGGGCCACTAGAACTCTCAACAGAATGGTGTTGCTGAGAGGAGGAACATGACACTTATTGAGTCTGCAAGAACCATGTTAGCTGATTCAAAGCTGCCTCTAACTTTTTGGGTAGAGGCAGTCAGCACTATGTGTAATGTGCAGAACAAGGTTCTCATTGTCAAGCGCCATAGAAAAAACCCTTATGAGCAATGGAACAAGAGGCCACCGTTCATTGGCTTTCTAAGGTCCTTTGGCAGCAGGTGTATCATACTTAACACAAAAGAGAATTTTGCAAAATTTACTGAAAAGTCTTATGATGCTATCTTTGTTGGATATTCCTCAAGCTCTATAGCCTATAAAGTATACAATATTAAGAATCAACAATTTGAGAAATCATCGAACATTGTTGTAAATGAGCACACTCCTTGTGTTAAGGGTAATGGCCCTGACCATATCTTTGATGTATAATTATTTCCCAACTATTCTAAACCATATTATGAGAATGTTTCAACTGGACCAGGAACTCAAAATGACTCCTCTAATGATCAGGTTTTTGAGTACCCAGACAAATTCCTTCTCTAAGAAGACATGAAGAGCAAACTCCTACTACTGCAAGTCCTGCTAGCTTGAACATCAGAAGAAACTATGGAGCTTCAACAAGTTATCAGTCAGTTGAGTCTCAGAACTCATCAGCTGACAACTCTAACTCTCAACACCAAGCTGATGAAGATAGTAATCTAGAGGAACATGCAACTGTTAATACTGCTGCACAACAAACTACCATTGATGTTGCCACTCATTCATTCGATCTGTACTCATTGAATGAGTGTGAGACATCAGCTAGAACCAATGTTCATAATCCTGAGTAAAACTTTTCAAACATGGATATATATATGCAACTAGATGTAATTCCAAGACTCAGGATTCACAACACTCATCCAGCTAAAAACATAATTCGGGATGACTCAAAAGGTATGAGAATAGGAAGTCAGACCCATAATAGGAATGTCTATTTTTACTCATGCTTTCTCTCCTAAATGGAACCCAAAAAGGTGGAAGAAGCTCTCAAGGATAATAATTGGGTTGAAGCAAAGCAAGAGGACTTGCTTCAATTCAAGAGACAAAAGGTGTGGAACTTATGTCCATTACCACCTTGTCAAGTCCCTATTGGCACGAAGTGCGTGTTTAGGAATAAAAGAGATGATAGAGGCTTGATCATAAAGAACTAGGACACACTTGTTTTTCAAGGATACACAAGTGGAAGGGATAGATTACACTTATGTCTTTGCACCCGTTGCAAGACTTTAGGCTGTGAGAATCTTTCTAGCTTTTGCAGCATCCAAGAACTTCACAGTCTATCAACTTGATGTCAAATATGCATTTCTATATGAGGATATCGACAGAGAAATCTATGTGTGTCAGCTACCTGGATTTGAAGACCTGCAGCACCCCAACTATGTGTGAAAACTGGATAAAGCTCTTTATGGGCTGCACCAAGCACCTAGGTTGTGGTATGAGACACTATCTTATCATCTCCTGAAGAATGGTTACACCAGAGGCACCATAGATAAGACATTGTTTATAAAGAAGTCTGGGAAGCATATGTTGCTAGTACAAGTCTATATTATGACATCATATTTGGTTCTTCAAATGACCAAATGTGTAATGACTTTGAAAGCATCATAAAGAGGAAGTTTGAGATGATTTCCATGGGAAATATGGATTTCTTCCTTGGAATTCAAGTGAAGCAGATGAATGAAGGGTTCTTTATCAATCAATCTAAATATGTCAAACACATCTTAGAAAGATTTAAGATGAAAGATTGTAAGCCAGCCAAGACACCAATACAAAGAAATCATAATCTCTGCCCGGTTCCAAGGGGGAGATACTAATTAGCATTAGTACAGGGCAATCATTGGATCTCTAATGTATCATACTACAAGTAGACCTGATATCATGTTTGCAACTTGCATATGTACAAGATATCAGGCTGCTTCCAAGGTGTCTCACCTAATTGTTTCCAAGAGAATCCTTAGATACCTTAAAGGGCTCCCAAACTGGGCCTTTGGTATTCTAACAACAAGGACTTCAACCTTTATGGATACACCGAGAGAGATTACGATGGCTGCAATATTAACAAGAAATACACATTAGGAGGATGTCAATTTCTTGTTGAAAGAATCTTCTATTGGCAATGCAAGAAGCAATCATGTGTCTTTACATCAACTACTTAATCTGAATACATTGCTACTGCAAGCTGTTATGATCAATTGCTATGAATTCAGAATCAGATGTTAGACTATGGTTTCAACTTCATGGAGACTCCTATCCACATAGATAACAAGAGTGCTATTTCCATCACTAAAAATCCAGTCAATCACTCCAAGACAAAAGATATTGACATCACGTTCCATCTTATTTGAGATATAAATGAGAAAAGCTTGATCAAATTAGTAAAAATTGATTCAAATGAACAATATGCTTGTTTGTTTACCAAATCTTTTGATTAACAAGGATTTAAGTATTTAATTACGGCTATTGGGATGATTAACATTGACTAATCAATCCCTTCTAAAATATTTGTGAAAATATGTCTTATCTAAATTGTCTATTTACAATCTAAGCCCTATTACAAAAGGTTTTCTCCAAAATTTTCTAAGTATAAATTCTTTCAAAGAGAAATTTACCCTCGGAAGAGATCTTTATTTATCTTCCGAAAGCAAATTTCTCTGCACAAGTATTCTCTTTCAAAGAGTTTTTAGCCTAGGAAGATTATTTTATCAAAGATCAAATTTACTTCCGAAGGCTACTAACTTCTTTGCTCGGAAGAACACTTTACTCTCGGAAGAAAATCTGTCTTCAAGACGTACTTTGCTTCGGAAGGAAAAGTGACTTCGAAAGACAATCAAGAAAGAGAAACACAAGTGTTCTCTCGGAAGAAATTTTACTCTCGAAAGAAAACTTTACTGTGTAACGGAAATCTGGGGGCCCCACTCTGCAAAAAGTAAGATTTTATTGATGATTGTCGGAATATTTTATAAGGTCTTTCTTACCGCCTCTCTCAAATCGAAAACCCAAAACGTCCTTTCACCTTATCAGTTTGGTTTTTTTAACCAGCGTTTAAATATTTCTGACTTTCTTTCTTTACTTTCTTTACCACTTTAAAAGCCCTAAATTTCCATCGTCTTCCTCACTACTCTCAAATTACTACCCTCAAACTCCTTCAAACCGAATCCTCACCAAAACAATGGCATTGAATCCCCAGCATAATCAAGTCGCCATCCTTGACTCTTTCAGTGATGCCGGTTTTGCCCCAATCATCCAATTCCTAAACCAATCGGCATACTTCACTGCTCTTACCATTAACCCACAATCTACTCAAACCATATGGCCGATTTTTAGGCAAATGGTCAAAATGAAATGCTCAACGGTCAAAGGGTTATCCATTCAAGAGTTTGCGGACAGGAGATTACCAATAGTGACACCACTATCAAAACGCATCTAGAGCTTCATGATCCTAGCGCCCCCACTAAGTTCCCCAAACTATATTTGGAAGACACCTATACCCAAATGGGATATTGAAGAGACGTCAGCAAATTAACCGTCTATAAGTTTAACTTCTCCTACAACTAAAAGTTCTTGCCCTATGTAATCTTACACAACTTGTCCAACAAGTCAGGGGGATGGGATCAAATCCCATATGATCTGGGCTGCCTAGTCCACAGTTGGTAAAAGTCCTCAGATTCAACTACTCTGGATTTGTGCTGAATAACTTGAGAGGTAATCTCACTAGGAACACATTTTACATGTATCCTAGGTATATCCAGCCATAATTAATTATAAGTTGGATCAGGACAAGCTAGAATATGCAGATGTTCTAGTTGTTCCCCAAATGAGGTCGGGTATCTTCAAGATGCTAAAGAAGATATGCACCAACTTCACTGGAAGGTTCACTAACCTCCTTCCCACTTATACTTGAGCCAATGGCTCCTGGTGACATCCTTGTAGACCTACCAGGTGATGAACCCACACCAGACAACACCACTTCACTGCCAATTACTTCCACCCACCCTATAAAGATGACCTACCATAGATTCCCTAAACGAACCCTTGTTCAATCTACTCTAATTGAACAAGTCTCCTACGTTCAAATCAAGAAGGCTAGAGTGGAACAAAAGGCTCCCACTAAGCTAGAGGTCCAACCATCCTCCACAATTAACGTCAATATCAATGTTGAGTCTCCATTGTCTCAACCTGATGAGTCCATAGCCCAAGCCTCAAGCCCTAAGGGTGAGTGTTAGGACCGTGTACGTACGAAGTACTAAATGATTCAATTTGTAACCTAATCAAATAGTGTGGAATCCTATTTGATTGGTGATCCAATCAGTGAGAATGAAACCCAGATCAATCTAACGATATACCGATGTTAATAATTGATTAGAAAACGATCCGGAACGAACTATAAACTTGGTTGGACGTGATAGAACTCTCTGGACGGCTAGGGTATGGAATAATTTGAAGTGTTTCATGTTTCCACGAATTATGTGGTATTTATAGGTTTCAGTATACAGTCATACGATTGAGCCATTAGCATGGTTCCGTCGTGCGACTTAGCCATACGATTTGTTCATGCGCACGATTGAACCATACACTTGGTCCAATCGTGTGACTGAGCCAGTCTCATGACTCAGTCGTGCGACTAACCCAATCACCTGGTTCAGTCGTGTGACTGGTCCATAAGCATGGTCCACTAGTTTGAATAACCATAAGACTGAGTCAAAAACATTCCTGAATCATAATTAACTAAAAACTATGACTGACTACTACAAACCCATATATAATATTCATTTAAGCATGTATTCATAAACACTATAAGAACACTACACATTCAATAGTAAATAGACATTCAAACACATATCATTTCATGACAAAACTATTGTATTACACATATGTAAGAATGAAAGACATAAACATTAAAGTACAATGAACTAGGGACATCATGTATCAACAAACTCCCCCTTGGACCTAGTTCTCTCTAATGTCTAACATTTCTCTAATACCACTTGTTAGGACCATGTACGTACAGAGTACTAATAGATTTAGCATGTAACCTAATCAAATAGTGCGGAATCCTATTTGATTGGCGATCCAATCAGTGAGAATAAAAAACCCGAATCGATCTAACAATTGAACAATGTTATGAATGACTAGAAAATTATCCGGGACGAACTATGAACTTGGATGGATGAGATAGAACTCTCTGGACAGCTAGGGTATGAAAGAATTCGAAGTGTTTTGTTTTTCCATGAATTATGTGGTATTTATAGGTTTCAGTATACAGTCGTACGACCGAACCATTAGTATGGTTCAGTCGTGCGACTGATCCAAACGATTTGTTCATGCGCACGATTGAACCATACACTTGGTCCAATCGTGCGACTAAGTCAGTCCCGTGACACAATTGTGCGACTAACCCAATCACCTGGTTCAGTCGTGCGACTGGTCCATTAGCATGAATAACCATAAGACTGAGTCAAACATATCCTGAATCGTAATTAACTCAAAACTGTGACTAACTGCTACAAACCCATATATGATATTCATTTAAGCCTGTATTCATAAACACTATAAGAACACTACACATTCAATAGTAAATAGACATTCAAACACATATCATTTCATTACAAAACTATTGTATTACCCATATGTAAGAATGAAAGACATAAACATTAATTACAATGAACTAGGGACATCATGTATCAACAAACTCCCCCTTGGACCTAGTTCTCTCTAATGTCTAACATTCTTCAAACACTCAGCAAACTTCTTTAGTTTTTCTTCTTTCGTGACCCCAGCATATATTTCAAACGCGAAGCACAATCTGATGACATGCTGGAATTGAAGAGTTTGCACTATGTCTAAAGTGTCATAGAACAGTTGCCACTTGTATAATATGTATACATCATCCTCAGACAAGTTGGTAAGCCACATCAGGTCAAACACCCTGATAGACTCAATCTTTCCATCTCTATCCAATACAATCATGGCTTCACCTGTCCTCAAGTCATAATACCACCACTTGAAGTGAGACGTGAAGTTCTATGGCATTTTCCTCAAAGGAATCTTTGTCATTGTCCTAGGTGGTCTCCATTTTAGAACCACTTTTGGTCTATCAGAAATGGGATCTATATCTGTTTTGCTCAGGAACCTCCTTGGCTGTTGAGGTTTGAAGTTCACCCAGTTAGTAAGATATTCTCTCTTTAAAGCTCTTTCAAACCATCCTGGCATCTTTCTCGGGTCAGCATACAGGAGGTCTAAACCTGCCAGTCTATTTAGCTCAAAACTAGGTAGTCTTCAGATCATGAGGATGTCTGAAGTACTCTATCCCCTTTTCTCTTTTCATAGCATAAATATTCAAGTCTTCAAAGTAAGCCCTACTGATTATCTTCCCCGATACCTGCTGATACCTTTTGACTTTGTATTGCTTCGTGTAGGCATTTTCCTTTGGTGGTGCATGTTGGTTCTTCATTTCAGCTAGACACTCAGCCCATTCAGCTTTTCTTTGTTCAACATCAGCATCGTCAGCTTGAGCGGTCTTTTCTGTAGATTCTTTCTTAGTGACCTTCTCATTTATCTTGTCAAAGATGTCACTGTCAAACATTTCGCCTAAGTTTGGTACGGCATCACCATCGTCATTTGTGTATCGAGGATAATAATCAGACATGACATCCTTAATCTCTACCTCATCTACACCGTGTAGTTCTTCATCAATGATAATGTCTACCGCTAGTGCGTCTCTGACGATCTCATCAGGGTTGAGCCTGAACATTTCTTCTATCTGCTCATCTGATAAGTCATGAATGATCTCCCCTTCTTCTGGCACATAACTCACCGATCGTCTGACAATCCCCTGCAAATCAAGAATCATAATGAACTAGGTCTTGATTTGCTGAAGGGGTGCAACATCGTGTTGATCGATCTGGTGAGATTTATCTGCTAGATAAAATAAACAAACATAGCAAAGTTTAATAAACATTATCGCATTTCACATAAGTTCACATTCAATTTCATTAACTTAAAACATGTCAATACACATATGTTCAAATTACATAATCATGTCAATCATTACATTGATCTGTTTCTTGACGATCTTTATCTTGAGGTGCAGAGGATGAAGCTCCCTGATCTTGATTTCTTTTAGCTCTTCTCTCCCTATCAGATTGCTGTGAAGTTAGAGCTTTACCTTCACTTTGAGTTTGATCTTCATCATCATTGTCATCCTTCTTTTTCTCCTTATCAGTTGACTTCACATCAACCTCATCATCTTCATCATCAGACTCATCATCACTCGAGTCGTCATCATCATCATCTCCATCACCTTTTATCATCAAGGGATCCTCCTTCCTCCCTTTCAATCTCAGCACAATCTTCTCATTCTTCTTCTCTAGGTTCTCAATCATCTTGGTGGATGCCAGCACCAACTCATTTTGAGCTTGAAGGGCATTATGAGCTCGAACTAAAGCACGCTCATGGGCTTCGTTCTTCTCAGTCAGTTTGGCAATTTGCTGGCCTTATGCTACATTCACTGACATCAACTGGTTAATCTGGGCAGTCTTCAGATTATCAGCTGCCAACAGCTTAAGAACCAACCTATTAAGGCTGGAAAGCTATTCCTCCAGACCCATTATGGGTAGAGGGGAACTCTGAAAAGGGGAAGGTTGATGGGTTGAGGTGTCGGCTTAGGAGGTGGATGGGTTGGTTGTGGAGGTTGTATATACACATGTGGGAATAGGTAAGGTTTGGGGAGTAGTGATTGTGGTTCTTTTGGGTGAGCTGGTGTAGGTATCTATGTAGTAGGGAGTGAGATGATGGTAGTAGGTGGGACTATGGTAGTGACACTAGGTGCAGCAGTTGAGGTTTGGGAGGGCAAAGATGAGCTCTGAAGCACTAGCCTCTAGAGCTTACCCTTTTTATGGGAAGGCCTGGCCATCCTCTTCTTCCTTGAGCTTGAGGGACACATGACATCCTTTCCCTTTGAGGTAGGCTGATCAGGAGTGTAGGAAGGATCAACCCCCTCTGTATCCACTCCAGCTGACTTAGTCTGTCGCACACCAATAGTCTCCGTGCCTTTGTTAGTTGCCACGCATCTCCCTCCAACCTGCCTGACTAGAGGTTCCTCCTTAGAATTAGCTTCTTCCTCTTCTAAGTTAAAATTCTGAATGTTCTCCATGATGGGGACATCTGGGTTAATGGCATCCTTCTCAGAACCCCCAACAACAGAGGAGCCATCACCATTACCTTGACCATCATTATGGTCAACATCATCATCCTGATCTTCATTAGGAACCACAACATCTTCAACCTCAGAATCACTATCAACATGGCGCCACCTCCGTCCTTTAGGGGCAACATAATCTGCTTTAGCCAGATGCCCAAATAGACGTCGAACTGGGGGCTTCTGTGGCTTTCTCCGGTACACCTTCATCTTGCCTAGTGTTGTATCATCCATCATCTTTAGAATAACCTCAACATCCTTGTTCTTGGGTAGGTTTGGAAGATTCTCATTGATAATCATCTAGAGGAATCTTGGGTACATACATAAGCTTTCTTTCCCTTTCACCTCAATGTTCTCCCTCGTGTAGTTGAAGAACATTTTGGAGAAGCTGAACGAATGGTTCAGGACTAGAGCCACGTAATCATACTGCATCTGATCATTTAGCTCATTGAATCCACCTTAACATGATATAATACATCTTAGAATCACGTGAGCCAAGTACTTGAAGGGTGGGCAAATGTTGCTCTTGTTAAGCACACCGACATTGATGTCACTGGCGTACTTAATCCTCAAGAAGTAGCCTCGTACATCCAGGGGATGTAATTTGATCGGATGATCCCCATCTTCACCCAGACCCAGTACCCTTCTCAGATCATCTTCTCCAACATCTATCTGCTCACTGAAAATCGAGCTCCTGATTCGGTAAGGCTCAGCAGGACGATCAACTACAACATTTTCCCAAAATGCTTGCTGTAGTGATCTATATGAAGTGCAAGCAGTGGAGATAGCTCGGTGAATCCTGGATCTGTTTAGGAATTCTATGATTCCTATGAACTCGGTAGCGTTCCTTGAAGTCGGGTTCAGGTAAGCACAGATGTTGTGCTTGTGGTCATTGGCCACCGATCAACCATTTTACTGTAGCACAAGAAACAAACACCCATACATCATGTTAGATCAGTTTAACATATAAAATAACTTGACTTTGAAACTGGTCATACGTAACTGGTTCAATCGTATGATTGAAACATACGAATGAACTCAGTCGTATGATTGAGCATACGACTGAGCTTAATCGCACATTTTGACATCCGATTGACCTAGTCGTGCGACTGAATTACCGATTGGTTCAATCATGCGATTGAATCATGCGAATGGTTCAATCGTACGACTGATGTTCTTCCGGATGTCCAGTTGCATACCGACGGTTCGAGTCCAAGAAATGTCGATTTAGGTCAATTAGTTATCAAAACCGTGTGTTTAGGTGTTCTTGGAATCATTATGATTAGTTAAAATGCATTTTGTGGTTTAATTTTACTTTTAAGTTCATTTAAGGTTCACTTTTAAGATTTCTTTCTTGGTGTTTATGAGTAACTCTTAAATGTGGCTTAGTGACCGATTAAACACCCAATGTATCGTGATTTCATCATCAACCTAACTATAATCCAACTTTGAATCATGTATAAATGAGCTCTGGTCTTAAATCTCATAAAAGTTTTTAAAAAGGTCTCACTACTTTACCGGTATTTCTCAGAGAATTTGAAAAGGTGAGGTAGTCACGACCGACTGAGCCTCTATTTATACCCTCGGTAATTTCAGTCGTGCGACTGAACCTAATCGTATGTTCCATACATGCGACTGAAGTCCAGTCGTGCGATTGCTTCATACTCATGCTTCCAATCGTGCGATTGGGTCATGCTCTTGATCCAGTCATGAGATTGGCCCATACTCCTGTTCCAATTGTGTGAATGTCCCATACGCATGGTTCAATCATACGACTACGCTATACTCCTGGTTCAGTCATGCGACAGGGCCATACTCATGGGTTTGACTAAGTCAGGCTCAGTTATGCACGTAGTTACTATAAATGTAACTTTCTTGCTTATTGATCATCTCAGACATGATCTTTTTGTCTATCGATCACCTCAGACGTGATCTTTTTATCTATCGATCACCTCAGACTTGATCTCTTTATCAAAAACCGTTGACCACCTCAGACGTGATCTTTTTATCTTTCAGAAACAAGCTTTACACAATTAACATTCGGTTTAGTTTTGTGACTATCACAGAGTTAAATCTTGTTACTTAGTCCGACATTGACACATAGCATACATAAATAAAACTGGACAAACTTGAAATTTAAAATGAAATAAGATATCTTTTTGTAATTTTCATTTGGGGATGGTTGAAAACACATTCTAATCATTTAGAGTATTATCTCCCCCTGAACAGAACAACTTCAACCATTGACTACCTTTAGCGAAAAATTCAAATGGAATCATACAGACAAAACATAGTTATTTGGGACATTCTATAAATATATCAGTAACAGAAAGATCTTGTATATACAATTCACAGACTTTTACCATCCAAGAATCAAGTGCACTAACAGGAAATCATGCTAAGAACGACTACGCTGTACACTTTGACTTTGAACATCGGGAAATGCAGCCATGACGATTGTTAGTATATTTGTCCATTTAAATCCATACATAGATTTTTGACAATCCTCGGTGATATTTTAAGTGTATTAGACCAACAAGTATTTGTGGATCCCAAGCTTATTTCGTAATCAGCATTCCTCAGGAGATTTTTGAGCGGTCTAGTGGTAAATAAACACAGAGCTTCAAATCAGTGCTATGCATCTCAAGGAAGAGTGTTTTGCAAAGAAAGAAACTATTCTAAGAGCTTTCAAAGATATGTAAAACCTAAAGTCAGTTCCATCACATAGCAGAGAGGCGCAAACAACAGTGAATTCTTAGAATATATAGGTTATGCTTATCCTCAGGTCAATGCCATCGCACAGTAGAGAGGCGCAAGACCTATCTTCTTTTATAGCAATATTTTTCAGACATTTATTTTGAAGACTTATGACATTTTTCATATTCATTGCTCATATTTTTGGTCATTTGCTCACATTTGTGGCTTTGATTTGCTCCTCACCCCTTATTGGAAGTTAGTTGATTGTGCAGACCAGAGATAAGATGGGAACCCACAACTTTTTGATAGATTTAGTTTAAGTGAATCACCAGTGATGTCTACTGATCTATTTGTGTTGAATCTACCGACACAACGTATGATGGACCTGTACCCCCTAGAACTACTTTCTCCATGTTACCACGATAACAGTCTAGCTTACTATCATCTTTCAGCAAGATAGACTTTGACAGCTCAGATTTATAATATTCTGTGATTTTAACATTATAAGAAATTTAAAAAAAAATCTTTTTGGTGTCCCAAATAATTCGATTCCTGTGTACAATCACTTTCCATAGCGTTGAATTGGTTTCTCAGATTTGTTGTCTTTACCTATCAGCTTACCTGCCTTTTTTCCCCCCACTCTTTTTTATTCAGAAACATTCCCCCTAAAATATTAAAGCAAAAAATCTTTTTGTGATTTTAATATTTTCAGATGCGAGAAAAGAAAATAAAATAAATTAAAATTAAAAAAAAAAACTGAAGACACTATGTCGGACTACTAACTTGATTCCTCGGGAATCACATCTGCTTTCTTTTTGACGCCGTTAACCTTAAATAGATAATAAAATCTTGGTTTTTCAAATGGTTTTGTATAGATGTCGGTGCGCTGAAAATCTGTGTTAATTTTAATCACGTCGATTAAATGTTTTTCAAAACAGTCACGCATGAAGTGATAGTTTATGCCGATGTGTTTAGTTTTAGGATGTTGTATCAGATTTTTAGTGACAGCTATGGTAGCAAAATTATCAACAAAAATAGGAGTGTTAATAAATTGCAAACCGTAGTCCCACATTTACTGTTGAATCCAAATGATTTGAGAACAGATGCTTGCAGCAGCAAGATATTCAGCCTCACATGTTGACAGAGCAACCAAAGTTTGCTTCTTGCATTGCCATGTAACTAACCGTCTTCCAAAGTATTGACACCCCGTAGATGTTGACTTATAGTTCATCTTACAGCCTCCCTAATCCGAGTCACTATGTGTAGTAAGGTCAAAGTCATCGTCATGAGGATACCACAACCCAAGTGTTGGTGTACCCTTCAGATAACGAAAAATCCGTTTCACCCCAATGAGGTGATTTACTTTTGGTTTTGACTGATATCTTGAGCACAGACACGTGGCGTACATGATATCAGGATGAGAAGTCATGAGATACATGAGAGATCTGAACATCCCACGATACATGGTGGCGTCCACCAAATCCCCATTTACATCAGGTGCCACATCGTCGTTCGTGGCAAGAGGGCTACCGGCAACAGTGACATTTTCCATGTCAAACCGACTTAGAATGTCTCCTACATACTTAGTCTGATGCAGAAAGATACTAGTCGGTGTTTGATCCACCTGTAATCCTAAAAAGAACTTGATTTCACCCATTGCACTCATTTCAAATTCAGTTTTCATCACTGATTCAAATTCTTTGCATAGATCTTCAATTTTGGAACCGAAGATTATATCGTCCACATATACCTGAACCATCAGCAAATCACCATCCTTTCCTTTTATGAACAACGTGCAGTCAATTACTCCCCTTCGAAAACCATGTTTCAACAGACGTGTGGAGAGTTTTTCATACCAAGCTCGCGGGGCTTGATGTAAGCCATACAAAGCTTTGTCTAATTTATGTACCCTGTCTTGATGATAAGGATCTTCAAATCCCTCGGGTTGACTGACATATACTGTTTCACGGATGTCACCATGAAGGAAAGCACTTTTCACATCCAGCTAGAAGACCTTGATCTTCTTGTAGGATGCATAAGCTAGGAAAATACTAATTGCTTCCATCCTAGCCACTGGTGCCAAAACTACATTGTAGTCCACGCCTTCAACTTGTCTAAACCCTTGAACCACTAATCGAGCTTTGTTTTTGATAATGACTCCTTGATCATCTTTCTTGCAGCGAAGAACCCATTTCGTTCCAATAACCTTGGCACCCTTCGGCCTGTCCACTAGTGTCCAAACACCAAGCTTTTTGAACTGTAGAAGTTCTTCTTGCATTGCATTAACCCATGCTTCATCTTTCAAGGCATCACTTACATGATTGGGCTCAACTTGAGAAACAAAACATTTTAATGCCCCATCATGCACCTATCCCTTTTCCATTACAACTACGTAGTCAGCAGTGTACAGTTGATTTCTTGTCTTTATCCCAGAGAGAAGATCTCCGATGATATTTTCCTTGGGATGATATACATTTATCTTGGTCACAGGAGTTGTGGAAACAACCACTTCATTTTCCAAATTTGTGATCATCGGTTCATCATTTGTGACTGTTTGTTGTCTTGCCCCAGAGGATTCTGACGTATCATTTTCAACTTCTGTGGTACTATCACTCGGGCCGACGTGCTCCTCATTGTTCGCATCTGCATTTGCAGTTTCTTCCTCATCTTAGGAGTGATCACATAATTCTAGATCTGTCCCTGAAGACCCAGAAGTTCCATTAACTTGAGATATAGTGTTGGAGTCCCGATTGGGAGTGTTCAGAATGCCATACATCATTTGAGCAGCAATCTTATCGTCAGAATATTCAGGCGTAAGATTGAATGATTTGAAAAATCCATCATAATTAAAGAATGATGATGGACCTTTCCCAGCAAGGGGGTGGTGTATCGTTGAACGTCTACATTGCACCACACTTCAACTTGACCTGTAGAGTAGTTGTAAACTCGTTTGTCAGGGATATTGTATCCAAAAAAAATTCCCTCATCTTCCTTTTCTTTGAACTTTCCTGCGTGACTTTTCTTCAGCAACATGCACAATATTCGAGATTCGGTTTGTTTCTCTGAAGTAACTCATAGGAGGTTTTTCCATGGCGCTTGACTACCAGAACTCGATTGAGAGTGTAGCATGCATTTGCAACAGCTTCATTCCAGAATTAAATATGCAGTTTTGAATCTACCAACATCATCCTTGCAGTTTCAATCAAGCTTTGATTTTTGCGTTCAGCAACTCCGTTCATCTGTGGAGTATAAGCAGAAGAGAATTGATGGACAATCCCCTTCTCTTTGCAAAAGGCATCCATCCACTGATTCTTGAACTCTGTGCCATTGTCTGAATGAATCTTCCTCACTTTTAACTTATACAGGGACTCCAGTGTAGTAACCAATACCTTGAATGACTCAAATGTATCTGATTTAGACTTAAGAAACATTACCCATGAGAATCTTGAATAATCATGTGTGACCACAAAACAATACCATTCTCCAGCTATGCTTTTAGTACTGATAGGACCAAATAGGTTCATGTGTAGGAGCTCCAGAGGCATCTCAATTGAATGAACTTTCATTGATTTATGAGATTTCTTAGTCTGTTTCCCTTTCTTGTATGACTAGTAAGGAACCCGCACGATACGGCAGCGGCATATACGATATTTTACAATGCGATATTCGTTTTCTGAATACTTGCGTGGCTTTTATTGTATAGTATATTCTAGTTTCCTGAATACTTGAGCATCACAAAACTCAATTGAATAATAGCACATGAATAAGAAAATGTTTTTCAAAAACATAGTACGTTAAAAGTAAATATCTGAGCACACGAATAAGAGAATTCAAGTCATAAACATAGTACGTTAAAAATAAATATCCGCATGTCAACTACTTGGATTTGATGATATCGTTTTTTGTCATAAGCCTTACAAATCTCAATGACCTCATCACCATGCTTCGACCACCATTCTTCATCGGTGTCCAAACTGGAAGATTCTTATGTCACTTCGTTTTTTACCGCTACTAATTCTTGATTAGGACTTTCTTGCATTTTCTCCTCTTTGACTGAAACAGGCACTGAAAAATCAATGTTAGTAGTGTTTTATTAAGACCAGGAAGGTATATAGATTAAACTATAATTATATATGCTAAATTGATACCATGCATGTCTTGGAGTTTCTTCTTTAGTTCATCCATAGTAGATTTCTACTTTATGTCAGAGAAAATGAAGAAGTCAGTATGTTATAAAGTATATATTTGATAAACGAAATCATGTCTTAACTTATATTTTTAATTTTTGTTACCAATTAATATAGAGTAATATGTAGTTAGCATCCATTCAGAATATAAAAACTTAAGGCACACAAATCTATTAACTTACTTTCATTTAAATACACATGCAGCTCATTCATCACGTAACACTTCCCGATAGACAACATTTGAGGTGTATACTCCGTCTCGTCTAAAATTTTTTGAAGGATGCACTAACACCTTTGTATTTTCGCATGATATCCCTCTTGACAATGCCACATAAAGTTATCCATGTGAAAACACAGATTCCGGTAGATAAACGCCAACGTGCGGAATTGTTTGACCTTGAGCTTTATTAAATGTCATTGAAAAGCTAAGTCGAATGGGAAACTGTTTTCTTTTTAATTTGAATGGGAACATGTCGTCTTCAGAAAGACATAGAGGGATTCTTGGCAAAAATACCCTTTTCCTAATATGTTGGCCAACAGCTATTTCCGCATCAATAACATTGTGTTGGAAACCTTTACATATCAATCTTGTGCCATTACATAGACCATGTGATGGATCGATATTCCGCAACAATATTATGGGACATCCAATTTTTAGTCGAAGCTTATGTGGCGACAAACCACTTACAGTTAGTGAGTTTAAGAACTCGATCGGATAGAAGTTGTTATGATCGTCTTCTGCTTCATCAAAACTATAGTAAATTTTTTCCTTCCCTTGAAATATGTCGATCATTTGATCATTAATCTCATCAACACTCTCATTTCGAGTTGATAGTATTGCTCAGGAGGTTATATAATCCGAAGAATAAAAATTGTTTGAAATAGATGGAAAGATGGCATTAATCAATTCTTTTATAGAGTTTTCTCGAATGGTGCATGGAATTATCATGTCATCAGGTATGCGGATAAATGTTTCTTCAATTGATTCTTCGGTTCCATCACCCACTCTTAAAAGAAAATCAGAAAACCACGGGTCATTAAGCGCTCTCATATTTATGGTAAACCACATCTTTTTAGTCAAAGACCAAAGAGGCGACATTCGTAGGCTAGAGTCTACAATCTGTGCTCGAGTGCCATGTTTAATAACCGGCAACACCTGTCTGAAATCACCTCCCATAACCATTATCTTTCCACCAAATGGGAGACTATCGACTAAGATGTCTTGCAATGTCCGATCAATAGCCTCGATCGCCTGTCGTTTTGCCATTGATGCTTCATCCCAAATAATTAATTTAGATGACCTAAGTAGTTCAGCAGCCCACTTTGTTTTTTGATGTTGCACATTGAATTATTATTAAGATTTATGGGAATCTCGAATCTCGAGTGAGCCGTTCTCCCTCATGGCATATTATTGGTTGCAGCACCTGATGAAGCTGTTACGAGAGCAATAAGACCACGTGAATGAACTTCAGCAAGCAAAGCTTTGTACAAAAAAGTTTTTCCCGTTCCACCTGGACCATCTATAAAAACCACACCTGGTAAATCATTATCCACGCGCGTCATCATCTCATGTGTGACAACCCGTATTTTCACCGCTCTCTTTTCCTAATCTCATTCCGTTTATTTGATGAACGTAGTTATTATTATTCATACTTAACTCTACTCTAACATTTAACTAGATAAAACCATTAAGTTAACTAATATGAAACTTGTACATAATGGAGGGACCTAAAAGTCAATTAGCAAAAGTTATTATTATTATTATATAACATAATTACACCTTCCATCGTTCATCTTCATCCCGAAAACCCTAAGAGTTACCTCTTCTAAAACGGCTGCCGTCGACCCAAACAAGCTCCATTCACAACCTCTAGTCTCGCAAGCGAGTTGACGCTCTCTCTCGCGGCACCGCTATTACCCGACAGCCTTTCCCCTCGCAAACCCTTCCTCTTCGTCGAGTTTCCAGTATGATCTATCTCTGATTTATTAGTCGGGTACGGTTGAGACGGTGGTTTGGGTTGGTTAATTTGTGTTCGGCCGCGTTCCGTTTCGGTTTTTGTGCGGTTACGCATACTTGTATATGGCTGTATTTGTAAGTGATTCATAACGAATGTGTTACTAAGTTAGTAACGATGAAATATCTTCGGGTTCGCATGCGGTGCGCGTCGGGTTGGGGTTATGATTAATTGTGTAAGTGTTTCTGTTGTATGTTTTTTGTGTGTACGTAGGTCTGTGCATGCGTGTTTTGTGTGTGTGGCCGCATGGCAATAAAAGGGTAGGCGCATGGGGTTAAGTATGCAGGTGTTTGGGCACATGAAGGGGGGAACTTGGGCTTAGGCGCATGGGGTTGTATTTTGCGTTGGTGAATCGCATGGAGTGGGCGCATGGGAGGCGCCATGCGCCCATGTGTGTGTGTGTGTGTGAATTAAAACAAACGGGTGTCTGTTAAAATAGTAGGCGCATGTGTGTTTCGTTGGGGTCTTTGTCAAAGGGGTAGTGGTGCGCATGAATATATATATATATATATATATACGGTCAAATATATACTAGTGGGTTTGAATTTGAATGGTTGTGGCAACCAGTTTGTATGTATGTATGCAATTTAGTATGTATGTTATGCATGGAGGTGTATGAGGTGTCCAAACATGTATGTATATAAGCATGGCCTTGGTGATGTGTTGATGATTTTTGGTGATAAATTCATCGACGGGTGTTAAGCATGTATGTTGTAATTTTAGATGTGCATGTGTTCATAGATGATTAATGTGTGAGTGCTTTTTAGTTCATGATATATATTATGTAGGTGTGTAAATGTGAAATATATATATTTATAGTGTGTACGAGTTACATGAAAACACACACACACACACACACAGATATATATATATATATATATATATATATATATATATATATATATAAAAATTATTTGATTATTGACTGCTATGTATTGTGAATGTGAAGAATCATGTCTGGAAAAAGACCCGGATGCTCGAGTGGACGAGGAAACATGAACATGACTCAGGCTGAGTTGGATGCCATTATCAATGAGCGTGTTGCTGACAAGCTTGCAGCATATGAACAGACTCGAAATCAGAACAAGAATAACCAGAATCGTAATCAAGGAGGTAACCTCAAATCAATCAGACACATTGGTTTTCCCTACGATAACATATTATTGATTCTTAAACCTTGATATATTCTCTTGATTCAGGTCCAACAATCTATACCTTCAAGATGTTTATGGATTGTAAGCCTCACTCTTTCAGCGGTTCTGAGAGTGCTGTCACACTACTCCGCTGGCTGGAGAAGCTCGAGTCAGCTTTCCCCATGTGCAACTGTCCTGATGGGAACCGTGTCAAGTACGCCTTTGGCACACTAGAAGGACCAGCTTTGACGCGGTGGAACTCACAAATCCTGACCTTAGGACTTGAAGCTACAAATTATCTATCGTGGGATGACTTCAAGATACTAATGAAAGAAGAGTACTGCCCCAGGAACGAAGTTCAGAAGCTAGAGGGGAAGTTTTGGAATCTCAAGATGGTTGGTTCTGACATTGAGGAATATTCGACTCATTCACACGAGTTGGCTACTTTGTGTCCTCAGATGGTGACCCCGGCCTATAAATGGATAGAGAAGTACATTGATGGTCTTGCTCCTCAGATCCAAGCTAGTGTTATAGCTGTTGACCCTGTCACTATTCCGCAGGCTATCCGGATAGCTCATAAGCTCACTGATCAGGCAGTGGCGCAGGATACTTTGCCTAAACGTGGCGCTGCATCTGGCACACTGATTATAAAAGGAAATGGGATGGTACTAACAACAAGTCCTCAAACTCTAACAACAACCAACAATAGCAGGCCAGAAAGTTTGATTCCTCCAGAAGCTTCACCAACAATAATCAGAACAACAACAACAATGGTCAGGGATCGAGCAATTATGTGGGCAAATATCCAAAGTGCAAAAAATACAACTTTCATCATCATGGCCAGTGTGATCGATTTTGTTGCCAAAGGTGTGGAAGGATGGGTCATGCTGCCAAAGAATGCAAGGGTGAACTGATGACCAAGCAGCAACCTCAGCAACAACGACAGGGCGAAGCAACTAGAGGCTGTTATAAATGTGGTAAGGAGGGTCATTACCGGAAGGATTTTCCACAACTAAAGAATGGGAACAGGGGCAATAATAGAAACAACAATAATAATGGAAATGGCGCCAAAGGTTGAGCTTTCATGATTGGGTCTGGCGAGGCATGGAATGATCAAAACGTTGTTACCGGTACGTTCCCTCTGAATGACTATTTTGCTTCTGTGTTATTTAATACCGGTGCTGATAAGAGTTTTATCACTACTAAGTTATGGAACCTAGTTACACGGTAGAACTAGATGATGGTAAATTGATCAAGGCAATTCACATTCTTAAAGGATGTAAACTAGAACTATCAGGACACAAGTTAGAAATAGACCTTATGCCTGTCACACTTGGTAGTTTTGACGTGGTCATTGGCATGGACTGGTTATCTAAGAACCAAGCTGAAATTTTCTGTCGCGAGAAGATCGTTCGTGTACCACTTCCTAGTGGTGAAGTCTTGTCCGTTTAGGGTCATAAAAGTGGTGTAGTTTATGGCATCATTTCATATATGAAAGCCCGGAAGTGCTTATGCAAAGGCCATACCGCTATCTTAGCTATGATCATAGAGAAGACCACCGAAGAAAAGAAGATCAAAGATATCCCTATCGTTCATGATTTTCCTGAAGTTTTCCCTGAAAACTTACCTGGTCTTCAACTGCATTGTCAACTCGAGTTCCAGATTGATTTGACACTTGGAGCCGCACCGATAGCTAGAGCACCGTACAGATTAGCTCCGAAGGAACTGCAAGAACTGTCCACTCAACTGCAAGAGCTTCTAGATAAAGGATTCATCAGACCTAGTTCATCGCCATGGGGAGCTCCAATCCTGTTTGTCAAGAAGAAGGATGGGACTTTTCGCATGTGTATTGATTACTGTGAACTAAACAAAGTGACGGTTAAGAATCGTTATCCTCTACCTCGCATTGACGATCTGTTTGACCAACTTCAAGGGTCGAGCTTCTATTCGAAGATAGATTTGAGATCAGGGTATCATCAACTAAGAGTCCGAGAAGAGGACATATCAAAGATGACATTTAGGACTCGATATGACCACTATGAGTTTCTAGTAATGCTATTTGGTTTGACCAATGCACAAGCTGTTTTCAAGGATCTCATGAACCGAGTGTGCAAACCCTACTTGGACAAGTTTGTAATTGTCTTCATCGATGGCATTCTGATTTATTCAAGGAACAAGGAGGAGCATGAGGAACACCTTCGACTGATCTTGGAATTACTTAAACAAGAGAAGCTATATGCCAAATTCTCGAAGTGTGACTTCTGGATTTGGGAAGTCCAATTCTTGGGTCATGTAGTCAACGAGAAAGGTATACATGTTGACCAGGCAAAGATAGAAGCCATCAAGAACTGGGCTAAGCCGAAGACTCCAACGGAGGTACGACAATTTCTTGGATTGGCTGGATATTATCGACGATTTATCGAAGGATTTTCGAAGATCATTCAACCGCTTACAACATTAACTCAAAAGGCACCGGTACAGTTGGGGTAACAAGCAAGAGTCGGCATTTCAATTACTAAAACAAAAACTCTGCATGGCACCGATATTGTCCCTACTTGAGGGAACAGAAGATTTTGTAGTGTGTTGCGATGCTTCTATTCAATGTTTCGGTTGTGTGCTAATGCAACGCGAGAAGGTGATCGCATATACTTCTCGCCAATTAAAAGTTCACGAGAAAAACTACACGACACACGACTTAGAGTTGGGAGCTGTTGTGTTTGCTCTCAAGATATGGAGACATTACTTGTATGGTACCAAGTGCACCATTTATACCGATCACAAGAGTTTTCAACATATTTTCGAATAGAAGGAGTTGAATATGAGACAACATCACCGGGTCGAGTTATTGAACAACTATGACTGTGCGATTAAGTATCATCCGGGTAAGGCTAATGTGGTAGCTGATGCCTTAAGTCGAAAGGAGACACCTCAGCCGAAGCGATTTCGAGCATTGCAACTCACCATCCACACCGGATTACCCGACCAGTTACGTAATGCTCAACTTGAGGCTTTGAAGGACGAGAACCTGAAAGCCGAATCACTACGAGGCATGGAGAAGCAACTGGAGGCCAAATCTGACGGAATCCGTTACTTCATGGACCGAACATGGGTTCCTTTGTATGGAGACCTACGAGAGCTGGTAATGGATGAAGCTCACAAGTCATGATATTCTATTCATCCGGGTTCAGAAAAAGATGCATCACGATCTAAAAAGTTCTTTACTGGTGGCCAAACATGAAAGCTGATATTGCTACCTACGTAAGCAGATGCTTAACCTGTTCTAAGGTTAAGGTGGAGTATCAAAGACCATCTGGTTTACTTCAATAACCAAAAATTCCACTATGGAAGTAGCAGTAGATATCAATGGACTTTATCACGAAACTGCCTCGGACTCCCAACGGATCAATACCATTTCGGTGATTGTAGATCGTTTGACGAAATCCACACACTTCTTACCGATTAGAGAGACTGATAGAATGGAGAAGTTAACTCACATATACTTAAGAAATAGTATCTCGGCACGGTGTGCCAATTTCCATTATCTCTGATCGTGACGCTCGATTCACTTCACATTTCTGGCAATCCTTACAACGATCTTTGGGAACGCGATTAGATATGAGCACTGCGTATCATCCTCAAACTGATGGACAGAGTGAGCGTACGATCCAGACTTTTGAAGACATGTTATGTGCCTGCGTGATTGATTTCGGTAGTAGTTGGGAAACTCATTTACTGTTGGTTGAGTTTTCTTACAATAACAGTTACCACACATCGATCAAAGCTGCTCTATTTGAGGCGCTGTATGGATGTATGTGCCGGTCACCTATTTGCTGGGCAGAAGTTGGAGAAAGTCAACTTACGGGTCCTAAACTTGTGCATGAGACGACTAAGAAGATCATGCAGATTCGTAACCGTATGGCAGCAGCACGTGATCGACAGAAAAGTTACGCTGATAATCGTCGATCGTTGGAATTTCAAATTGGTGATAAAGTATTTTTGAAAGTGTCACCTTGGAAGGGTGTGATTCGTTTTGTGAAACGTGGAAAACTAAACCCTAGATACGTGGGACCGTTTAAGATTGTCAAACGGGTTGGCCCCGTAGCCTATCAACTGAACCTACCCGAAGAACTTAGTGGAGTACACAATGTGTTCCATGTTTCGAGCCTGAGGAAATGCCTTGAAGATGAGACTCTCGTCGTTCCGTTAGATGAGATACATGTGGATGAACAACTGCGTTTCATTGAGGAACCGGTGGAAGTTATGGACCGAGAGGTCAAAACGCTCAAACATAGTCGTATCCCTATCGTCATGGTCGGTTGGAACTTAAAGCGTGGACTAGAGTTTACCTGGGAACATGAGGATCAGATGAAGAAGAAGTACCCACAGCTGTTCAACAATCAGGCATCTACTTCGTATGGTATCCATTCTTAAGATATCTTTCCTTTAAATTTCGAGACGAAATTCCCTTCAACAAGGGAAAGATGTCACAACTCTATCAAAAACCTTACAAGCCTTACACGTTACAAATCAATGAATCTCATACGTTTGACTGAACCGGATATCCTAATTTTCGGGACAAAAATTCTTTCAACAAGGGGATGATGTGACAACCCGTATTTTCACCGCTCTCTTTTCCTAATCTCATTCCGCTTATTTGATGAAAGTGGTCATTATTATTCATACTTAACTCTAATCTAACATTTAACTAGCTAAAACCATTAAGTAATATGAAACTTGTACATAATGGAGGGACCTAAAAGTCGATTAGCAAAAGTTATTATTATTATTATATAACATACTTACACCTTCCATCGTGCATCTTCATCCCGAAAACCCTAAGAGTCACCTCTTCTAAAACGGCTGCCATCGACCCAAACAAGCTCCATTCACAACCTCTAGTCTCGGCCTTTCGCCGCCTGCGATCGTAAGCGACTTGACGCTCTCTCTCGCAGCACCGCTGTTACCCGAAGGCCTTTCCCCTCGCAAACCCTTTCTCTTAGTCTAGTTTCATGTATGATCTATCTCTGATTTATTAGTCGGGTACGGTTGAGAAGGTGGTTCGGGTTGGTTAATTTGTGTTCGGTCGCGTTCCGTTTCGGTTTTTGTGCGGTTACGCATACTTGTATATGGCTGCATTTGTAAGTGATTCATAACGAATGTGTTGCTAAGTTAGCTACGATGAAATTTCTTTGGATTCGCATGAGGGTGTGCGTCGGGTTGGGGTTATGATTTGTAAGGCCCCGTTCCAGGGCACCTTACGGTTGATCGTTCATCGCACGTAAAACATACATTTGGTATATATTTATAAACATCTTAAATAAACATTGCAGCGGAAACATTCAAAAGATACATTTCATTTCATCATAAAAGCTTGTACAATGATTACATCATTACTGATTACAAAAGGGTCATAAACAGTGACCTCTAATATAGAAATATTAAAATTTTTCATCATAAACAAGATTCCTTTAGTAATCCCGTTTATCGGAATCCTAAAGGAATCTTGCACTTGCATGCAACATAATGTGTTGCGTGCATTATGGGCCCACAACACATTGCGTTGCAGCATTATCAAAAGGAGAATGCCATCCCCAACGAGCTGAGTAGTCGCCTCGTGCCATCCCCAGCAACACTACCTGCCAACTGGAAACACATAAAAGTCAGCGTTGTTGAGTGAGTTCTAGTTTTAAAATATACATACTTTATTTACACTATAAACCATTCCTTTCTTTCACATGATCATACATCATACGTACACATGGATAATATTCTTTATTATCTTCTTCGTTCGTTATACATCATTATCTTTCAATTATCATATGGATCCTGTCAGGCTTTACCCACTTCATAGTACTTGACTATGATTACTGTGGTCGAATGACAAGGATCCCGTTCATCTTTGCTTGCACATTGAATACGTTTTGTACCAATACCATATGCTATACCCCGATCAGTCTTAGCTACTGGGCCGTGAATCTATGAACGTATGCCACGGTGGGCCGTGAATTAATAGAGCGTATGCCACAGTACTAGTAGGTAAGCGGTAGAGGTACCATGAATAGGGTCAATCACAAAGAAGGACCTGTTTACCTTAATTCAATGCTTGCAAGACTTAGTTCGTTCATTCATTAA
>BJCO01324627.1:0-10000 GCA_018326465.1 Flaveria floridana | reverse complement strand
TGGATCATGACGTCGCCCAAAATAAAGTACAAGTGTCAAGAACAATCAATACCATAACGTTATTCCATATATGCACAAACAATCCAAAAGTTCTAAACCAGAAGAACCAGTACTAGATCAATCAAATTCGAGTACAAATACAACAATAACGTACTGTTCAAACTAATGTCCTAATGTCTAATGCTCTTGAAGGAGCAGTCTCGACCAAAGTCCACTGTCAAATTACCTAAGCACCGTTACCTAAAAAAACATGCTCTAAAAGTCAACATACGTTAGTGAGCTCACAGGTATAAAAGTACAAACAGTTTTGCCATGTATAACATGTACAAACAATTGTATGTGGTTAACAGTACATAGTAGTCATAGATATTAACATAAGTTTATAATCAGTGCAAGTCCAATTACCCGGATTATATTCACCCAAGGGTATGCCAAGGCCAAGTCAGTCTCAACTAGTATATCAATGACAGGGGCGAGGTGTCAAGCCGCTAGTACTAACAATACCTCTCCATGACATTCAAGTCATAAGAACAAGCACAAGTATAAATACACACTCATGAATGAACATCTAGACTCAACCCATAACCCAAACCACAAACATTGTTCCAGAATAGTCCTTAGGACACGATATAGTCCAAAACAATGAGTTAGCTTTTCCCCAAGTAAAAGACGTTAAAAAGGGGCCGAGAAACTCACCTCGAAATAGTATAGTCCAAATTCCACAATACGCAAAGCAAGCACTAAAGGTACAAATCACAAAAAATATTACTAAATAACAAAAAGAGTGACCAATATGGGTGTAATCCTTGTAGCAGAGTCCTTAATGTCCATCACGGTTCTTATTTTTATGAAAACATGATTTACTAGACGGACAAATCCAAAGTCAGATTTAAACTTTAAATTTCATCACCTTTAGGGGTTTAGTTGTCGCTTTATATTATTTTATTAATGTCCTTTGATACACATCAATTTATCCATATACAATGAACTAAAGATATTATTAGCTTATCCTTTTAACAGTCATTTAATCATTTTTAAGTATAAAACTTATTTTCATTTGATTATTTAGTTTCAAATCATTATTTTTAAGTTTAACAAAATATTTCAGCATAAAGAGCTGATTGTGCACCAGTTTTGAATAAACAAATTGGAGGTTGAAACGGTAAGGAAAAGTTACGTAATAGGAATCATTAGAAAGATAAGACTTTCAATTAAACTTCAGAAAAATAATCATCTCAATTGGATAAAATATAAGAAAGATATGACTCGACGAACATAGACCAACCTGCTACCCAGATTCATCAGTTTTGACCTTCAGTTTATGTAGCGTTTGGAGGACCAAACAATGTCGAAACGACAAGAGATCACTTGGATTGGTTAGAGGAGTCATTGAAATGGTTTTTGGATGAAAAATTAGACCCATTTAGGCATTTAGGCTTATTATGACCAAGTTATGACCAGTACAAAACGTCCTATTTTTCTGACAGCAAACTGTCCAGTTCATTAGTATTGTTCCTTTGCAGCTCAAACCCTAATATTTGACCATTAATGACCTGAGGCCTTAATTATTCCATGAAATTTTTGGCTAAAAATTTAATTAAACACTTGAATTATTCCAATTTTCAGTCCCAAACAGTTAATGTACATTTTAATATTACGGTTCACATTAGTAGTTAATCGGTACATAGTTTTTGATTGTCCAACACGTCCATCCATTCAAGAAACAAGATTAATGATTTCAAAATGACTTTTAAGTCCAAGATGTTGATTATGAACAGGTCATCCAAGATTACAACCCAACTTTGACAGATTCAAAGAAAGAATTTGGTTTTTATCGGTTAGAGAGTCCAACACCCATAACACCTAGGTCTTCACAATCCAACGTCTAAAACAAAGAATATAGGAATATTAGATGATTATTTTTTGTTTAGATGATTAATATCATCAATATGAAGGTAGAACAAGGAATAAAATCATCAAGAAACAATTCTTACCGGAAAACAGAAGAACAATGCTAGAAAAAAACAATCTTGAATGATCCAACACACCAAAAATCGATGGAATGATGCACGATGATGATGCCTTTCGAAGATGATGAAGAAGATAACAAGAAACATGACAGAAGCTAGGGTTTTCTTTAGAGAGAAAACTTGGAGAGAAAGTTTGAATAGTAAAAGAATGAAAAACAAGGGGAATCCCCCTGTTTATTTAGAATTTGTCCAGGGGGCCTTAGATGGGACTCCCGAGCCCATTGCTCATCTTGTCTAATTTCGTCTCGTCCCGATACGCATGTTGTCCAATTTTTGCGTTTTTAAATTCTTCTCGTGAATACGATTCCAACGGACTACTATTTGCTATATAAATTATTTAATTTACATTTTTAAATTAAATTAAGTTTATTTAGTAAACTTTAGTAAAAGCCCATTGATGTCCGATTTTGTATGCGTTCTTAATGTAAGATATATATTATTACATTTTTAAGTCTTTAGTCCAATTTTAAGCACAAGCCATCGTGCTAAGTCTAAACCGGTAAATGTCCACTGTCACCATGTACAAGGCCCACTAGAACATATAAAGCTCATAATACATAGTTTTAGAACTTAGTGTGTCTATACACGTCTAATGTACTATTCTCATAACAAGTTAACATTAGGTCAACTTTCAAGTCAAAATTCATACGTAGACCAAGTCAAAGTCAAAGAATCAAAGTCCAAAAGTCAAAGTTAATGGTCAATACACCTATTTTGTTGACAGATGTCACATATCAGCATGCTCCTTATGTTTAGTTGAGTTACAAGCTTAGTAAAGGGATCAGCTGAGATTGTAATATATTTGAACTATGTTTACTTTGATATCTCTTTGATCTAGTATTTCCTTAATATAGTGGAACATCCTAAGTATGTGGTTTGATCTATGACATGACCTTGGTTCATTTGCTTGAGATATGGCACCAATGTTGTCACATAATATCTTAATAGGTTTTCATATGCTCGGCACCACATCGAGATTGGCTTTGAACTCCTTCATCCAAGTAGCCTCTTTTGCACAATCTGATAAGGCAATGTATTCTGATTTTGTAGTCGATTGAGCGAACACACTCTAGTTTAAACTTCTCCAAGTTATAGCTCCACCATTCAGAATAAATACATCCTGAATGAGATCAATAATCATCTTGATTTGTTTTGAAGCTAGCATCAGTATAGCATTTAACTGTTAGCTTGTGTTCCACACTTCCATATATCAAAGACATATCGTAAGTCATTCTCAAGTACTTAATTTAACTCTTAGCTTATGTTCCACACTTCCATGTATCAGAAAGATATCGTAAGTCATTCTCAAGTACTTAAGGATATTCTTTATAGCAATTCAATCACTTTCACTAGAATTTTTTATATCTACTTCACATAGTCAACCCTAATAGCACGTTAGGTCTAGTATATAACAATGCATATATGATGGAATTAATTACAAAAGCATACAGAACTCTTTACATCTTCTTCTTATCTTACTCTGTTTGAGGACACCGACTACTATTTAGTATTATTTCATATGCCAACGACAAGTTCTTTATACAAACAATTTCACCCAGATTTTGTTGATATCTACTTATCATAGTCAATGTGAATGACATGTAAGTTTGAGGAAAGAAACTACTATTTAGTATTATTTCATGTGCCATCGGCAAGATTCCCTTTTTGGGGTCATGCATTGAAAATCATTTTAGGACCTTCTCAATATATGTACTTTGGCTAAAACAAATAAACCTCTTCTATCTATCTCTATATCTTTACTTCTAGAATGTATGTGGTTTCGCTAAGATCTTTCATTATGAAACATTTCCTTAACTAGGACTTTACATCAATAAGCATCGTATGTTATTTACAATAAGTAGTATATCACCCACATACAAGATCTAAAAAGTATTACAGCTCCCTCTTGCTTTCTTGTAAACATAGGGCACATCTTCGTTCTTGATGAAATTAAACTCTTAAATTTTATGATCAAAATGAAGATTCTAATTTTAAGATGCTTCCTTTAATCAATAAATGGATTTATTTAGTATGCAAACTCTAGTAGGATTTCCTGGATCCATAAAAAATGTTGGTTGTAACATATACATTTTCAAAAAGTTATTCAGAAACATTGTTTTGACATCCATTTACCATATCTCATAGTAAAAATGTAGTAATGACAAGCAAAATTCTAATTGACTTAAGCATGGCTACCGATGAGAAAGTTTCCTTATAGTCAACACCTAGGGTTTGAGTGAACCCTTTCACTACCCGTCTTTCTTTGTAGGTTTGCACTTTCCCATCCATGTCGTTGTTTTATGTAAGTTTTATTTACATCCTACAATTTGATATTCAGGAAGAAGACAATCAATTCCTATAAATGGTTATCTACACGCATCATATCTTTGTACCCATGCTTCCAGCCAGTTCTTAGATTTGTACCCAAATTGCAGACTTGTAATTAGTAGGTTCATCATGATCTACTATCCAGATGCCTGCATTCTTATGAATTCTGATACACCTATTAGATTCATACCAGTCTTTATTACTTTTGTAGATGTTAATAATAATAGTCGATTCTGGAATTCTATTAAGTTCAGGTTCAATAACTCTTTGTTTGTTGGCGGTTTCAGCCAGTGATTTAGTTACAGGTGTTTCCTGGTTTCATTTAAATCCACATGGTTTTCTCCAATCCCTCGTACAAGGAGTTCCTTCTTGAGAAGGTAGCTCTGTGTTTTATGAAAACCTGGTTTTTAGCATGATTATGGACATAGTAACCGATTGTTTTGGGGTATTTGATGAAAAAAACTTCATCGTCTTGAGGATCTAGTTTATCCAAGGATTCATGTTTAACTTAAGCGTTATATTCACATATCTTGTGGTAGGACACTTTAGGTTTATTTTCATGCCAAATATCATAAGGCACTCTTCATGTTTTTAGTAGGAGCTATTTTAATTATTTTAGCGGCAATCTCAATAACAATATTTCAAAAGGAATGAAACAAGTTTTATGACACATTATTGATCAAACCATATCTAATAATGTTTAATTTCTACTATTTGACATTTACTTAGATATTAGACATTTACTTAGTTATTCGAGAAACTCTTGACTAAGATATTCTCCACAATCTAATCGAAGTATTTTAATCGTCTTGCATAGCTGATTTTGCACTTCGTTCTTGTATTTTTTGAACATTCTACACGTTTCAAGTGTATTCTTTATAAGATAATCATATCTATAGTATCATCAGTAAATATGACAAAGTACGCCTCTCCATTTCTAGGCATTGTTCTGAAGGGGCCACGTACATCCTTATATATAAGTCCTAACAGATCCTTAGCCTTTTGACTGACATCGATGAAAGGAGATTTGGTCAACATTTCACTTAAACATGATTCGCATTTATCAAAAGATTCTTGACCCACATAAGATAAAATTCCTGCGATCTAAAGTTTCTTCATGTGATTTTTTTATATGTCCATTTGACAATGCCATAGATATGTATCATTGAAATCTAATTTCATACGTTTTATTTTGAAGGTGTTGTATACAATATTATTGTTATGGAGTTCTATCTCATAGATCTCGTTATGTGGTTCTACGTCAAAATAAAACATACCATTCAAACATGTAAAATGGAAATCATCATTAGGCATATTTAAATCCTTGTTTATGCAAACCAAAAACTGAAACAATATTCCTTGTCAAATTAAGTATGTAGTAAACATTGTTTAAAACCAATGTTAAATCATTAGGAGGCAAAAGAACATATTCTCATACTGCCTTGTATCCGCCCGTCCATTACCAACATCGAGTTCCACGTCGCTTTGCTTCAACTTCCTAACCTTAGTCCTTACAAATCATTACAAATGTGAGAACCACATCCAATGTCAAATACCAGAACGTTTTGTCTATTTTGATTCAGCTAGGTATTTTGGCCAGTTTCCAGTGTCTGGCTTTATCATAATGATAGCACTTGCACCTTTTAGAAGTTTTTTTATGTAAACCTTCTTGCCCATGCCCTTGTCATTCACACTCTTTTTCCCTTTTTATTGGCATTTGGTTTTCGAACTCCACCCTTTTTTATAATTAGCACTAAACTAAGTTTACTAGAACTTAATATGCTCATCTCAACACTTTTAAGCATAAGATGCAACTCTGGGATAGTCTTGTCTCATGCATTCATATTCTAGTTCATGACCAATAGTTATAAGAGTTCAGTAGTGAGTTAAGGATAATAACCCTAGATAGCTCATTGCTTAATAGGGCCTCAAGATGGGCTAAGTGATCAATTTAACCGTTCATTTTCAACATATGAGTGCTCACAAAAGAACCTTTTTTATTTTAGTTGTAATATTGAGGGGTCAACAAGGACCAAGTACTTTCTTCATGTTTATATGTTTTCTTCATTTCCAAGATTGTGCCTAAGAATGCTGAAGTAGATTGAAAGGAAACTATTTAGATTGAAACAATGCATTTCAAGAAGCTAGATGTACGATATCTTGTTAAACTGCCCAAAGATAAGTTACCAATTGGAACAAAATGGATATTTCGCAATAAGACGGATGAAAAAGGTGTTATTGTTCGCGACAAGGCATGTCTTGTTATACAAGGATTCCATTAACGTGAAGGCCTCGATTATGAAAAAGTTTATGCTCCCGAGACTAGACTTGAAGCAATTTGCATATTTCTTGTTTATGCTTCATACATGAATTTTAAGGTCTATCATATGGATGTTAAATATGCTTTCTTGTATTGAGAAAAGAAGAAAGAAATCTATGTTTGCAACCACCTAATTTTGAAGATCTTGATCATCCTGACTATGTTTATAAGTTAGATAATGCTCTTTATGGTTTACATCAAGCACCTCGTGCTTGGTATGCCACTCTCACCGAATATTTGCTTACAAAAGGCTATACTAGAGGAGCTATTGATCAAACTTTATTCATAAAGAAGAAGTATGATTGTTTAATTCTTGTCCAAATTTATGTCGATGATATCATGTTTGGGCATGCTAATGATGACATGTGCAATGAATTTGAAGTAGTGAGGAATAAGAAATTTATGATAAGTTCACTTGGAGAAATATTGTTTTCTTGGGTATCCAAGTTAAACAAGATAAACCTCGTACTAGGTTCATCAAGAGAAATATGTTCAGAGTATTTTGAAAAAATAAAAGTTTCAAGACTCCAAAATTGCTCCAACTCGATCCTATGTCTTCTCGTCCTACTTTATCTCCAGAACTTACTAGTGAAGTCGTTGATCAACATTTGTATCGATTAATTATCGTATCCTTGATGTATTATACTGCAAGCAGGCCAGATATCATATTTCCTTTTTTTCATGTTATTAGATTAATCCTACGGAATCACACACGAAGGTTGTTTAAAGAATTTTCAATTATCTTAAAGGCCAACTATAGCTTTGAATTTAGTATTCTAGAAATTATGAGTTCAATTTATTTTCTTATACTAACAATGATGGTGGATGTAATTTGAACAGGAAATCAACTATAGGTGGATGTCAATTCCTAGGAAATAGATTGATTTCATGATGATGCAAGAAGTAGAATACTGTCTCCACGTCTGCTGCAGAAGCTGAATATACGGTCGCATCAAGTTGTTGTTCTTAGATAGTTTGGATTTAATAACTTCTTGATTATGGCCTTAATCTTTATGATACCATAATTTGGTGTGATAATTCTGCAGTTCTTAACATGATGAAGAATACTACTCATCATTCGAAAACAAAACACATTGACATCTGCATACAATTTATACGTGACTATTTAATCGAAAACTTATTCATCTTAAACAACTACCATCAAATGATACCATTGCTGCTTTATTAACTAATGTGTCTGATAATTCTCAATTTGACTTCTTAGTCCAATCTTTAGAAATAATTAACTTTGGATGATTACACAAGAATTTTCACCAAAAATATTTTGTTTTTTTATTTTTGTTTGTTAAAATTGTTATTTTCTTTTGATATTCATAATGTCAAGGGGAGGAAATTGAAAATGCAATGAAAAAGATTTTTATCATAGGGGGGAGTTATAAAACTATTATAAATATCAAAAAGGTTTTTAGTTTGCTAAACAAAATTTTTAAAAATAACTAGGTTTGGGCCCCGCGCCTTGCCGCGGCTATGTGAGTTTTAACGTAACCCTAAATCAAAATCAAAATGAAAGTTTGAAACCATAAAATCAGCAAAATACACAAGGTAAAACACACCAAAACCCCAAATTCATAACACACAAGAACATTCAGAAACTAAAAGTAAATCAAAGCCCAACACCATAAACAAAATAGACGAAAATCAAAGCGCGACACAGTCCTATATAGAAAAACTGACGAAAATCAAATCCCCAAAAAAACCAAACAAAAGGAAAACCCAAACTTTAACAGGGTATCGATAACGAAAGAAAGAAAGTAGGAACCCGGAGAAAGACAACGCCAACGAATACTATAAATGAACGTCATCAAAACACCCATCAAAAAGATGTGTGAAGAAACCAAAAAACTCACAAGAAAAACCTCACCCCCAACCCTTAAATCCACAAAACAAACCTATAAAAACACACAATGTTTTCAAAACCGGACCGGAAAGCGAACCGGACGGCCTAGAGGTTCACTGGTCGGACCGGTCTGACCGGTCGGACCGGATTACGAACCGGATGACATCATAAATATTTAAAAAAATATAAAAAAATTCCAAATATTTATAAAACTACAAACATATACCATTCAAGTAAACATAGTCCAATTTAGCAAAATACAATAACCCAAGTTTAAACAACCATAAACCAAAACAAAATACAACATCCAAAGTTTAAACAACCATAAATCAAATAGTGGTTCGCCAATAATATTAACAAACCGGTGTTCCTTAATACAAAACAACATCCAAAATACATACCATTCAAGTAAACATTGTCCAAATTAATGAACCGGTGTTCCTTAATCCATATCGAATAACATTTTTTCTATTAAAAAAAATTTCAAAAAACCGGTTCAACCCGGTTCGCCGGTTCCGGTCGGGCCGATCGACCGCACGAACCGGTCGGTTCAACCAAAAACGGCCCAAAACCACCGAACCAAACCGGCATCCTCACCGGTTCCCGGTCGAAGCGGTCGGACCCATTAAAATAAAAAAAATTCAAAAAACCGGTTCAACCCGGTTCGCCGGTTCCGGTCGGGCCGGTTGACCGCTCGAACCGGCCGGTTCAATCGAAAACGGCCCAAAACCACCGAACCGAACCGGCATCCTCACCGGTTCCCGGTCAAATAAAAAAAATTCAAAAAACCGTTTCAACCCGGTTCGCCGGTTCCGGTCGGGCCGGTCGACCGCACGAACCGGCCGGTTCAACCGAAAACGGCCCAAAACCACCGAACCGAACCGACATCCTCACCGGTTCCCGGTCGAACCGGTCGGACCCGCCGGTCCACAAAACAAAACAAAACCAGAAAAAAATACCGACATCACCGACATAAAGTTTAGTGTCGCGGCTATGCGAGTTTTAACGTAACCCTAAACCAAAATCAAAATCAAATGAAGGTTCGAAACCATAAAATCAGCAAAACACAAAGTAAACACACACCAAAACCTCAAATCCATAACACACAAGAACATTCAAAACCAAAAACTAAATCAAAGCCCAACACCATACACAAAACAGACGAAAATCAAAGACGCAAGAAGATGACACAGTCCAAAATAGAAAAACTGACAAAAATCAAAGCCCCATAAAAAGCAAACAAAAGGAAAACCCAAACCTTAATAGCGAGGATCGTCAGGGTATCGATAACGAAAGAAAGAAAGTAGGAAACCGGAGAAAGACAACGCCAACGAAGCCTATAAACGAACATAATCGATACACACATCAAAGAGACGTGTCCAGACAGCAAAAACTCACAAGAAAAATCCCACCCCCAAACCTCGAACCCACACCCAAAACAAACTCTATAAAAACACAAACGCA
>BJCO01324543.1:0-15358 GCA_018326465.1 Flaveria floridana | reverse complement strand
ACACCTGCCAGGGGTGTGCACCTCCATACATTTGCTTGCAAGCCTTTTCTTACTATCATTCATTCGTTTGTTAATGCATGCATTCATTCGTTACGTTTCTCTTTCATTATATTTCACTTTACGTTACATAATACTTAATTCATTCATCATCATAATTCGTAAAGTCAAGGAAAGATATACATACATTATTATGAGGAACACGTATAACATTCATACATCATCACACAAGGCATCATACACTCACATCATAACTTATGCATAAACGTATAACATCATTATCGTGCCTGACTTAATCTCAAGGGTCTTAGCAGTTCCATTCGGGCGACTGAGCATGCTTCAGTCGCATGGTCTCCATGCGACTGGACTTTAGCGATTAGGAAACTATGCGACTAGTTTCTCAGTCGTGCGAATGTACCTCTGCGACTGAGTACATATGCGACTGGGCTCTCAGTCGTGTGTCCTGTCGTGCGACTAAACTCCAGTCGGGCGATTGAGCCCCAGTCGTACGAATGACCCTCAGTCGTTCTCCAATCGTGCGATTGATCCTGTAGTCGCCTAACCCTAACTGTGCAGCGACTGGAGTTCATCACGAACTGCAGCCGCGACATACGGCTGTAAAATCCTTCTAAACTCGATTCAATCCCGAATTAACCCTCCCAGACCTTAGGGAATCATACTAGGGCATCATACAAACTCATACAAGTCCAGATTTATACTTTAAACATACTAATCATGATTTCACCCAAACGGGTTAAACATACACTTTACAAAAATAGGGTTTTTATATGCGATCCAGCCCCAAAATCATATGAAAACATGGAAATGTGGGGTCCTAGAACTCACAATAGCAAGTAGGAGATGAAATGCTCTGTTTGGACTAGTTGGTTGACGAGTTTCAAGCCCGGATCACCCTTTTCTCTCTTTTTCGCTTCGGTCGCCCCTCTCTCTCTTTTTCTGACTGAGTTGTGGGTATGGAAGAGGGTAAGAGCCGCCCTCTTCCTTAAATACTCCTCGTCCAGTCGCCCCTGCTTCAGTCGCGTCGGCACTTCAGTCGCATGAACTTCATGCGCTTGGACCTTCAGTCGTACGACTGTCAGGCGTATGAAGCTCCAGTCGTGCGACTCCATGCGTATGAGGCTTCAGTCGCCTGATCTTCATTCGACTGAGCCTCCAGTCAGTTGAGCTTCATTCGTGTCTCAGTCGGCCGATTGGCCCTCAGTCGCATAACACCGCAGAAAGGAAAAATTCCGGGTGTTACAGGGTAAGTCTTCCGGGAATACATCCGGAAAGTCGCGCACCACTGGTACTTCGATAATTGCGGTACTGACGCATCCACATCTTTTATGTATGCCAAGTAGGCACTGCATCCGCGTCTCATGCACTTTCCCACCACCGCCATTGAAATCACCCTCGGGATTGTTGTGACGCGATCACCATAAACCGTCACCTCATTTCCGTCAGGCGTTATCAATCGGATCATCTTCTTGCGGCACACGATGTTTGCCTTATAGGTTGCTAACTAGTCCATCCCTAGTACTACATCAAATCCACCCAGGGGTATCACATGTAACCTAGCAGCAAACCTATGGCCTTCTAGTTTTATGGCACAGTCCTCTATCACGTCCATAATTCTAGTGGACTTACCAATAGTAGTTTCTATATCAAATGGCTCACCAATACATCTACTCTTATTGGGAATCTTAGCACCAAAGGCAGCAGAAATGAAACTCCTACTAGCACTAGAATCAAACAACACGGATACAAGAGTTTGGTTTACTAGAAACGTACCTGACACCACGTCAGGATCTGTCCTAGCCTCCTCCCGAGTCATCGTGAAAGCTCGGGCGCTTGCCTTCTGCCCTTCTCCTCCGGCTTTCTTCACCCCGGAACTCTCGGCCCTTGGCTTCTTACACTCCCTACTCATGTGACCACTTTCCCCATAGATGAAACACTTCACACCTCCACAGTTTCTAGCCATATGACCAGGCTTCCCACATTTGAAACAAATATTCGACCCCCATCTGCACTCGCCACCGTGCTCCTTCCCGTACTTGCCACACTTCTCTATCCCAGCACTAGCTGTGACCACACGTCGGTCACCTACCCTTGCCGCCTTATTGTTTGGAGCGGCTCTACCACGCGCGAACCGTTTCCCATTTCAGTTTCTCCCATCCTTACTCATCTTCTTCTCCTCAGCCACTACCACCTCACGCTCATCATATAGTCTACCAGCCAAATCAACCGCCGACCTAAAAGTGCTTGGCCGGGCGGCGATCATATGCCTACGGATATCCACCGGTAGTCCCTGGATATATCTCTTAATCTTTCATGACAGTGGTGTCACCTGATCGGGCACCAGTCGTGCCATTTCATTGAATTTTGTGGTGTACTCTTGGTGTGTCATAGTTCCCGCCTCTAGTTGTAGAAACTCTCTCTCGACCTTGTCCATTTCCCGGTGAGGACAAAACTCCTCGATCACCAACTTTTTCAACTCCGACCATCTCATTCTCCCGATCGCCCGACTACCCTCGGCTTGGACGATATTGTCCCACCAGCACAGAGCCGAGTCTACGAATGAGTGGGTAGCGAACTTAACCTTCTAGTCTTCCCGGCACTCGCTGATATCAAGTACCGCCTCCATTTCCCTCACCCACCGGTGAGCAGCAGCAGCAGTGCCTTTTCCATCGAAAGTAGGGGGTTTGCATCTCATAAACACCCCATAGTTACAGCCTTGGGTCGCCTAAGGCGCAGGCTCTTCTTCCTCGTCCTCATCATCGGACGAAACTGTCTTAGTCTCGGGCTGTCTTCTTTTGCCCGCAGGTCCACTCCTTTCCTTTCTCTCTCCCTCTCTAACTGCCTTTATCACTTCAGTCACTACAGATGGTAGGATTGTCTGCATGACTTGGTGCACTTCTTCCACAGCCGCCTCCTTCACTGAGGCCCTCAGGTTAGCACACTCATCTTCGGCCTCCGGATGAGGAGTTTCTGGTTCTTCATGAACCACTTTCTCGACTCTAGGTCTCCCCCTCTTGGGTCGCGGTACAGCACTGGGACCTCCACCATGAGAGGCCTTCGAAGATCTTCCACCAGCCATCACCTAACACACTGAAAGATTCAAACACCAACACGGTCATTCAAGGGAATAGCTCAGTTTATGTCAAGTATAGTAAGTCCCTAATTACAGTGGCCAGTTGTGATTAGCCACTTACTTTACTCTTCATACCCCGAGCATTACTTGTCCTGACTACATTAGTATTTAAATCTACATACAACACATAACCACATACAATGCGCACATAAACCGGTTAACATTACGAAAATACCTGATGGCACATAGCTACTCAGATTGGCATCCCATTCCCATTTCGTCCCATTCTCAGTTTAAGTTAAGATTTATTTGAAAAATTTACCCATTTCACTTAAACTTTGGCTCTGATACCAACTTGTAAGGCCCCGTTCCCGAGACGCTTACAGCTGGTGATTCATCGCACGTAAAACATATACATTTCATTTATACATCAAAACAGTGCAGCGGAAAATATAAAACAAATGGCATTTCATTTCATCCTAAAAACTTTTGCAAAATAATGCATCATTTGTCGGTTACAAAATTATATCGTTGTATTACATCACAAAAGCCTTAATTAAATGGATGCCATCCAAAAGAGCTGAGCAGCCGCCTCATGCCATCCCCAGCAACGTTTACCTGGCAACTATAAACGTATAAAAGTCAGCGTTGCTGAGTGAGTTCTAGTTTTATAATAAAACATTCATAAAATCGTGATTTATTTCTTTTCAAAACCCATACTATACGTTTCATTCGTTCGTGATCATACATCATACGTACATACAGATAATATCATTATTATCTTCCATTACGTTCATTAATCTTCATTCATTCGTTACATCTTGTGACATGTACCATACCCCGAACATTGTGCACGAAGCTGGTTACTAGGCCTGAGGTCTATCATAGACCCCAAACATTGTGCACGAAGCTGACTCCAGTACCTGAGGCAAGTACAGTCACCATTCATCTTTTCTTTTCATTTCGGATCAATGCCATATGCTATACCCTGAACATTATGCACGAAGCTGACTCCAGTACCTGGGGCAAGCGGCAAGGATCCCATACATATGGTCAATCACAAGGATTGGACCCCAGTGTGCATCCTTCTGGGCTAGCTAACCCGTACACAGTTGAGCTAACACCCTTCATTGGGTGTGAACCTCCATACATTTGCTTGCAAGACTTTTTATGTTCATTCATTCGTTAATGCATGCATTCATTCATCATGTTCCTCTTTCATTATCTTTCACTTTACGTTACATAATACTTTCGGTTCATTCATTAACATAACACGTAAAGCCATGGAAAGATAAATATTAATCATCATAGGAACATACATAACATACCATACATACATCATCATAGGGCATCATGCATACATAACATACATCATGCATAATCATGCAACATCATCATCATCATCATCATCATCATCATCATCATCCGTAACATGCCCACCATACTATTTATGACCTCAAAAGTCAACTTATAGTCCCCCGGGAATTTCCTAATTCAGAGCCTACTTTACACATTTCCCCCCAAAAAATCAGAAAAATAATCTAAGTTCTAGGAGCATAGGCACTATGCAGGCACATGGACACTATCAGGCGCATGGGGAACACTTAGGCGCATGGGCCACTTTCAGGCGCATGGGGACTTCCGGACGTCTGAACACTTAGTAAATTCCAGCCCAATTTAGGCGCATGGGTACTATTCAGACGCATGAACACTTAGGCGCATGGGCCACTTGGGCGCATGGGCACTATTGGGGCGCATGGCCCTACCCTTAGTCATCCGACTAACATTTCTAGGCGCATGGGCCACTGTTTAGGCGCATGGGCAGAACTTAAACATTTCTAAGGTAAATTTTGGGCGCATGAGTTACTGTTTAGGCGCATGGCTTACACTTAATTCTTTCTAAGGCACTTTCAGACGTATGAACACTTATCTAGGCGCATGAGCATTCTGTAAAACAGGCTTCTAGGATATTTTCAATCCTAATCATCGAACCCATCTGTTCTAAACATAATGTGGCTATTCTAAACATGAGTAGACTATAAACCATCACGAACTAACATCCAACATACACATACATACGTGTATTCACACATAAACTTTGTAAACTCATTTTAGTACATTTTCAGCCCCAAATATGTTTCAAAACCTGTAAAAACCGGGGTCTAGAACTAACGTGGTGCAACTTGGGTGTTCTTCCTTTTAACCCGCTTACAAAGAGTTCGAAACACCTAGAAATAACATCCAAACACATACACACGAGCACAAACACAACACATAAGCACATAATCACATAACCGGGCTAAAACCCGTCATAAACACATAAAAACCGCAAATTCTTACCTTGATTTCGATTTCTTCTTCTGCTTCTTCCACAAAACCGAGAGTTCCTCTGCTCTCTTTCTAAAACCGAAGAAGATGATGATGTGAAATGAGGGTGGGCGGCCATGCCCACCTTTACACCAACTTTTTCAAAGATTTTTGTCCTTTTTCCATTTTTAGTCCCTCCACTTGGACCTTATTGCCTTTCTTGCTTTTATTCTCCATATTCTTGACTTTTCAAAAATAATCGGGTGTTACATAGTCCTCGTCATCGAGATGAAAATTTCCAATCTTCCTAGCGACTAACCCATCATAAGAATGATCCACTACAGCTAGAAGATCCATGTGCTCTTTGGGAATTTCCGCAGTGACATTTTCAAGATTCTCGGTCTTCAGCTTAGTTGGGTTGGAATCAGGGACAACGTATTGGGTTCCAGATGAACCTGACACTTTGCTTCCTGAGGAACTGCATTGGGAAGGAGCGGATGAATTAGACAAAAACGCCGTTTGTAGCGGTGCGCCTGATGAAGCCGGAGTAGGAACAAAATTGTACAATGAAGGATTCTAAGCGTAGGATCCTTTCTTAGACTTGTACTTCTGTCTAAGTTCCTCCTCCCTTAACTTCAGGATGAAATCATTGATATCGAGTGTCGCTAAAGTTACGTTTTGTCTTAGATTAGACACAAACGAATCCCACTTTTCTAGCAGACCATTGCGAAGCTAGACACTTTATCCTCCATTGAGGTGGCTACACCGTGTGTGTAATTCACTCATTAGATGATAGAACCGATAAATGATGTAATCTAAACTCTCATTTCCCATCAATGAGAAGTTGTTGAACTCTTTCTTTAGCGATTTCACCTTCAGCACCTTCAGAGTTGCGTTTCCATCATATCTTTTCTTGAGAGCTTCCCATAGCTTCTTCGACTACTTATTCTCCGAGAATTGATGGAATATATCCTTCGGTATCAACTGAGTCAACAATGCATACACTTTCTTCTCAGCATTATGCAGAACCTTCTGAGCTTCGTTCATACCCCCCAGCGTCAACTTCACCCCATTTGCATTGACAAGTACAATATAATCAGTCTCAATAGCTGTCCATAGATTAGGGTCTACACCATTCAAGTATATCTCCAACCGCTACTTCCACTGTGGGTACTCATCCAACGTCAACAACTTCGGCAGTTTGTTGTGATTCCCTATCTCATTTTCCAGAAGAAGAAGATTATGGATACGCGAGTCTTTATCGGCAGTGAACGTAGAGAACTGGTCTTCCATGACTTAAAACTTCACAAACTTAAGACAAGACAAATTCAATCATGCGATTAAGCAAAGCGATTGGGTTAATTGTATGATTGAAGGATGCGAATGAATTCAATCGTGCAATTGGATTTAGTTGTGCGAATGAAGAGTACGATTGAGGTCAAATGACTGGAATAGCTTAATCGTGCGATTGAACGATGCGACTGAGTCCAGTCGTGCGATTGGGATTCAGTTGTACGATTGATCCAATCGTGCGACTGAGGCTATTGTGTTAGAAGAAAATCGAATTTTGAACACTTTGACACAAAATTCAAGTTTTCAGGAACCCTAATCTGCCGTATGATGGAAAATCGAAACTTTTAACTCATGCACTCGTCAAAAACACGTTTTGAAGCAAAAAAGTGAATCTTTTATTTCAAAACGTTAAATTTAACTCCAAAACTAATCGAATCCACGTAAAATCACGAGCCTAGGCTCTAATACCACTTGTTAGGACCGTTTTTCGTACGGAGTACTAACTGATTCTACGTGAAACCAGATCAAATAGCGCGGAATTCTATTTGATTGGCGATCCAATTAGTGAGACCGATAACCTGATCAATCTAACCATTAAACAAACATTAAGAACGAGTTGGAATCGATCAGGAACGAACTTTGAAGTTGGATGGACGAACTGGGATGCTTTGGACGGCTAGGGTATGATAATATTCGAAGTGTTAAGTTTTCCCACGAATTACGTGGTATTTATAGATTGCAGTATTCAATCGTGTGACTGAGCCATTAGCATGGTTCAGTCATGCGATTGAGTCATGCGATTGATTCATATGCACGACTGAACTATACGATTGGTTCAGTCGTGCGACTGAGTTAGTCTTATGACTTAGTCATGCGACTGATCCAGTCACCTGGTTCAGTCGTGCGACTAGTCCATAAGCATGTTATATTCATCCGAGTGGTCCATTAGCATGGTCCAGTAGTATGAAGAATCGCAAGACTGTCAAACACATTTCTGAGTTATTGTTAACTCAGAACTATGAATGATAACTACAAACCCATATATTATGTTCAATCAAGTGCGTAGTAATAGATGTTATAAGAATAATATATAGTTAATGGTAAATAAACATTCAAACATATATTCCATTACATTAACATTCTCGTATTACACATATGTAAGAAATGCAAGACATAAACATTAAGCGCAAAACTAGGGACATTATGTACCAACAAGTGGTAGCAAACTTCTTTGTGGGAATGCCTAATACATGATTTCCTGCAATAAGTTTGTTCATGTTCTTGAAGTTTGAATGCCCGAGATGTCTATGCCATAACTGAATTTCATCATTTGATGCTTGAGCAATAGGGAAAGTTGTTTCTATAGAAGGATCAACTTGAGACATGTCTAATTTGTATACATCCCAATCATGAATAGCTTTAAGAACTACCCATTCCTTGCTAATCTGGAAAACTGGCTTCAATATATAACAATAAGAGTTTTCAAATAAAGCTGGGTAAGATTTATCACAAATTTGGGAAACACTTAAAAGATTAAATTTTAACTGAGAACAATAGTTGACTTTATCAGAGCTGATAATCCCATTTGACACTGTTCCTTCTCCTGTGATCTTACCACCCGCATCACCTCCAAATGCAACATGAGTACCATCTTTCATCTTAAAATCTTGAAGTAACGCATGATTTCCTGTCATACACCCACTATCAACATACCATGTATTAATAGGTCTTCTTGGGCATACCTGCATATCAAACAAATTTAAGATGAGTTATCAACCCAAGCCGAGATGGTCTTGGGCTTGCCAAACTTATCAACAATGGTAAACTAATGAAAATGAAGTTTATTAAAATTAGGCTTCTTTTGAGGTTTTATTTTCTCAATTCCATTTCTAATAAATTTCTGATCATCTTTGTTTTGCTTAATCCCCAAAGCATTGTAACGTTTTTCAAGATCACCATCAAGATAAGTTGAAGAATTTTCAGAAAAGTTTTGCTTGTTAAACCTTCCATTGTTCATTCTCACAGATCGTGGAATGAAATGGCCTTGTTTATACTATTTTGATTTCACAGCATAAGACTCATCATAATCAGAATTGATTCTTCTAAGAGATCTCAAGCCTAAGGAAAGTTGTTTTGCTAACCTTTGAAAACCATGATTTCGATTTCCTTGAAAATATGGGTTAACATAACCTTTCTTTGGCGAGTTCCTTCTAAAGAAACAATCCATAGTATTATGATTTCTTTCATCACATAAAGCACAGTACTTGTTAAAATAACAATCAACTGTTGAGTTATTGTTCATATCACATATGTGATAGTACTCGTAGTGTTAGCATTGTACATATCACATATATCACAGTACTTTTCTTGAAATTTAAACAACTGTTTGTTAACCTTTGATGTGGAAGCCACATTTGATCCTAGATTTGATTTAGGAGTAATAAGGTTAGATTGTTGTTTTAGAGTTATGAGTTTGTTCTTTTGAGATTTAGGTTTTGTTTTTTTAAATCTACACTATTCCTTGACTCCTTAGATACAAATCTTTTATTGACAGCGGAAGACTTAGGACCTGAACCTGTTTTCAGATCAGAGTTAGATTTGATCTTAAGGTTTGAGGTTAGTTCAGGAATTATGTTCATGTCAAAAGTACCAACATACACAAACTTCACTGTTTTTATTTGATTTGTTTGATTTTGAATTTGAGAGGTTTTAGCTTTGTAATTTTTCTTTCTCCTTCTTTGATTTCTTGATTTTGATGATGGCGTGTTGCTTTGGGATTCATTAGCATTTTGAGAGGAATATGAATCATCAGATGTAATGACATCTTCTTTTGCCTTCTCTTTCTTCTTTAGATTTTGTTTGTCATTTGATTCAGCACCTTTCTTAACACAATTTTCAGACTCACATTTTTCAATAACAACTTTATGACATCCTTTGGGAATAAATACCTTCTTATTCTTTGGTCATGGTTCATAAGATTTAATTTTAATTGGATGGCCATTTTTAATCTTTTCTGAGTCTTGTTCCTCAAATATCTCAACATTTATCTTTTCTTCCTCACTTTCTGCATTAGATTGCATATTTTTTTCTTATCTTGAAATGCTTTTAGTTTAGCTTTATTTTCTGGTGAGTGATCATGTGTGTCAAAGTTCTCTGGTAAATGCTTTTAGTTTAGCTTTATTTTCAGGTGAGTGATCAGGCATAGGCTCATGTGTGAAACCTAAACCTGTTTTATCTTTATCTTTTCTTCCACTTACCAATTGTTTAACAATGGTTTTTGAACTTTTAATTTTAGCAAGATCAATATGAGTTATAACATAAGCTATTTTCTCTTGTTCAAGATTTTTGGTCAACATAAGCTATTTTCTCTTGTTCAAGATTTTTGGTCATCTTTTCAAGTTGCTTTTTAACAATTTCAAGTTCTTTAAGATTTTAGTTCCATGAAGTTTGAAGAGATATGATCTTTTCATCAGCGATTTTATGATCATTTTTCAATTTTTTGTGCATTACTTCTTGTTTTAGTTTATCATAGATTTTCAATGAATAAGTTCTATAATGCTTAACTTGATCAAAACATGCTTTTGTGCACATTTTTTCTCTGACTTTAATGAGAATTTCAGGATAACTTGAAATGGATGTCTCAGAATCAGATGATGAGTGTTCAACCTTTGGTTTTTCAGATTATGCCATGAGAGAAATTTCTTTTGATTCTTGTTTTCAATCAGATTTATCACTCCAATCATAGTCTTAAACATCATTGTCTGAATCGCCATCAGCCTTAGGATTATTATCTTGAGACCAGTCTTCATTCTGAGTTTCAGCAACAAGAGCTAAACTGGATGTAAGATCAGTAGTAAACTGTTTAGCATGTGAACTCCAGTCATTGCCATCTTTGATGCTCATAACAAGAGCTTTCTTTGGCTCTTTAGTTGATTTTATCTCATCCTTCAGTTCTGCCATGGGAAGACTTTGATAAGGCTTCTGAAATGTTTTATGATAATGTTGTTGATGATATTTTGATTGTTAGAACTAGCTTGACCATTTCCTCCTTCATTCCTAGGAGCTTTACATTCTCTTGAAAAATGACCATAGTTGTTGCAGTTAAAACAACTTCACTTGGACTTGTCAAAACCAGCAGTTTTGTTTGCACTTGGCTTGTAGTTCTTGTTCACATAGGAGTGTTTCTGAGTTCTATATGCAATCATCACCATCTTCCATGTAAGGCCCTGTTCCTGGGACACTTATAATTGGACATTCATCGCACATAATATTTAGAACACGTTAGGATTCATTGGAAATAATAAAAACATTGTAGCAAAATAATTTAACAAAAACCACTTCATGCATTAATAATTACTTTTTCCAAGTAATACATCGTTGTTAAAGTTACAAAATAATATTTAGTTGCATTACAAGACAAAAATAAAAATATGCATAAGATGGAAGCCATTCTCTTCTTTGCCAAGTAGCTACACCCTCGTGCCATCCCTAGCAACAAGTTACCTGCCAACTAAAAATGCATAAAAGTCAGCGTTGCTGTGTGAGTTATAGTTTTATAAATAAATTATTTTCCATTTACTTATAACATTTTTGTTACTTCGTACATGATCATACATCATATATACATTAAGGTAATATTATTATTATCTTCCATTACCGCACATATTCGTTCAGTCATCATATTCATTTCTCCTCGTTCATTCCATTCATTTCGTACATTTCGAACTTTTATTCATTATCTTTCAATTTCATCTCGACCAATGTCATATGCTATACCCCCAACATTGTGCATGAAGCTGGTACTGGGCCGAAGTCTATAAATAAACCCCTAACATTGTGCACGAAGCTGACTCCAATACCGGGGCAAGCGACAAAGGTCCCGTTCCGTACATATTGGTCAATCACTAAGAGTGACCCCTGTGTGCATCCTCATGGGTTAGCTAAACCACACATAGTTGAGCTAACAACTTCTCAATTGTTTTGAACCTCCACACATTTGGTTGCAAGACTTTTCATTCATTTGTTATTTTTCACTTTGCATTATCTTTAATCTTTCGCTTCATTTATGATAATACTTTACATATGTGATCATAACACACCGCATAAAGTCATGTAATAATAAGTATTATGGAACATGTATAACAGGCTTCATATGTACATAACACCAACAAGCATAACCACCAAAACATCTCATGGTCTTAATCATTAGTTTCTAATTTCCCAAAATTTTAGAAAATTCTCTAAGGCATTAGGCGCATGAGCACTATGTAGGCGTATGAGTACTATGCGAGCGCATGAGTACTATGCGGGCGCATGGATAGTTGGGCGCAAGGGAAAACTTAGGCGTATGGGAAAAACATAGGCGCGTGGGCACTGCTTGGTTGCATGAGCACTATGAGGCGCATGGTACTTAGGCATATTGACACTTAGGCGCATGAGCCAACAGTTAGGCGTATGGGCAGACTTAGGCGCATGGATTTCTAGGCGCATGGGCAGACTTAGGCGCATGGGAACTATGTTAGGCGCATGGGCACGAGTTCTCTTTAAATTTACACTATCTCAGTCCGTAAAGTCAATTTAACATGATTCTAGACCAATATTTAGCATACTAACACCTTAATCATTCATGTAAGCATGTAACACAACAATTCATACACCAACACATATTCATCCATACCAAACGGGGTAAAACATACGGTAATACTTACTATGTGTCGTAAAAATTTGGTTACACGCATTTTCAGCCCCAAAACAAGTTTAAAACATGTAAAACTGGGGATCTAGAACTCACCTTTTACAACTTTCAAGTACAACTTCTTCAAATTCAAGAATTCTTGATGCTCAAACACCTATACATACCAAGAACACACAACCGAACACTTAAGGCTCGGCCCAAAGCTGTGAATTCGGTTGAAACCTTACAAAACACAAGAAAACTCAGCTTTCAGTCATTCTTCTTCTCCTTCCCCATAGAAAACTGATAGAACTCTGCTCTCTCTCTAAAAAGTCGACAGCAGTTGGTGAAGAAACTAGTGGGCGGCCATGCCACCTTTTTAAACATAATAATAATAAAGTTTTCCTCGTGCACAAATTTAACCCCTTGACATGGGCTATTTTACTTTTCTTTCTTTGTACTCTTATTTTCTTTTTTTATAACTTTCCGGGTGTTACAAGTCCAACCCCCTTATACAGGTTTCGTCCCCGAAACCTGTCACTCCTCGAACAGTTATGGGTAATGATGTCACATTTCTTTCTCAGTCTCCCACATAGACTCAGATCCCTTCATGTGCCTCCACTGTACCCGTACTAGTGGAACCACTTTACTCCGTAATCTCTTCTCTTTTCGGTCGATGATTGCAACTGGTTTCTCTACATAGTTGAGCCGTTCATCCACTTCGATATCCTCCAGCGGTAAAATCATATCTTCATAAGCTAAGCACTTTCTCAGATGAGATACATGGAATGTTGGATGAATCCCACTTAAAGCATCCGGTAACTCCAACCTATAGGCCACCTCTCCTACTAGAGCAATGTTTCGGAAAGGTCCCATATACCTCGGACTCAGCTTACCCCATTTTCTAAACCGAATAATACCTTTCCAAGGTAATACCTTCAGCATAACCTCTTGCCGTACACGGCAACTTCATCTTCTTGTGACTGTAAGTGTTCGTCCCAACTAGCACCAAAATCGATAATGCATGCTCAATCTTATAGTGACTGGATGGTCCTTTCCGACTGACCATCTGTTTGAGGATGGTAAGCCATACTAATATGTAACCTCGTTCACATCGCGTCATGAATTCTCTTCCAATACTTGTATGTAAACCTAGTGTCATGATCAGACACAATAGACATAGGTACGCCATGACGAGAACAATCTCTTTGATGAAAAGATCTGCCAACCTCTCAGATGAATACGTCTCGCGGTTTGATAGAAAATAAGCACTCTCGTCAAACGGTCGACTATCACCCATATGGCATCATAACCTCTTGCCGTACATGGAAACTTAATAATGAAGTCCATGGTGATGTGCTCCCATTTCCACTTGGGTATATCTAAAGGTTGGATCTTCCTGTATGGCTTCTAATGTTCTGCCTTCACTTGCAAGCAAGTAAGGCACTTGCTCACGTACTCAGCTGCATCGCGCTTCAATCCCGGTCACCAATAATCCTTCTTCATGTCCTGGTACATCTTCGTGGCACAGGGATGAATTGAGTATCAAGTCTTATGAGCTGCATCCATGATTCACCCCCGTAGATCTCTATAACGAAGGATCCACATTCGCCCGAAGCGGGTTCTTATCCGATAGTGTTTTCACCCAACTCCGTGACTGGACTTCTCATTCTTTTGGAGTTAAGGCGATATTCTTTCAACGCATCATCTTGGATTCCTTGACCTCTGTCATCACATCGGAGGTCATAACCAACTGATAAGCCTTCACCTAAATCGGCACAGGTACCTCCTTTCAGCTAAGGGCATTGGCCACTACGTTGGCCTTTGTAACACCCGGAAATTTCGATTTGGAGTGTCATGCGACTGGAGCGTCCAATCGCATGGAAGACATGCGATTGAAGCTCAACCGCATGACTGGAACTCAATCGTACGACTGGAGTGTTCAATCGCATGGAGCTTGGACGACTAGAGGTCGAGTCGCATGGAGAACTCGGGAGACTGGATAGTAGTATTTAAGGGAAAGGGCAACCCTAACTCTTTACCAGACTCGCCAACATCAGAGAGAAGAAGAGACAGTTCGGTCCAAGCGGGTTCGTGAGCCAAAATTGACGTATAGCGGGTCAAGTCGAAGCTCTAACCAAGGAGGCTACTAAGGTGAGTTCTAGGACCCCTCTTTTACACGTTTTTGAATGATTTTGGGGTTGGAACACATCTGAAACCCTATTTTCGAGTTTTTGGGTGTTTAAACCCGTGTATGTACGTATGTGTATGTGTATGGTACGTTTAGGGATTGATTCCGGACTAGGATAGGCTTGTATGAGGTCGAGGTATGTTTCCCTATGGATTAGAGGGGCTAATCTAAGCTCAAACAAGGTCTGGAAGGATTTGAGAGCCGAATGTCACGGCTGCTGTTCGTGATGAACTCCAGTCGCTGCCCAGTTAGGGCTAGGCAACTGAAGGGCCAATCGGCCGACTGAGGAACGACTGACGTTCAATCGCACGATTGAGGATCAGACGCACGACTGGGGCTCAGTCGCACGACAGGCCCTGCGACTGAGGGATTCAGTCGCATAGGTCCATTCGCATAGTAGTTCAGTCGCACGACTGAGGGTTAGTCGCCTAGTAGCCCATTCGTATAGTGTTCATTCGCACGATAGGAGGTCCATTCGCACGACTGTATGCCCATTCGCATAGTTGTCAAATCACAAGATTCAGTCGCAAGAAGGCCATGCGACTGGAGTATGTTCAATCGCCCAAGTAGGGCTGTTATGTACGAGAAGAGACGTAGTTCAATTACTAACCTTCAGGAGAAGAGCATGGGTAGGAAGTGACGTGATAGCTCCCGTAGGTACATGTGCGATAAGTATGGAGGCTTAGAATTTAAGTGGACACGTTGACGATAGTATTGCATATGTATGCATGATGTATGTATGTTAAGTATGATGTCGCCATGATAGATGGTGAATACTGATGATTTGTAAATGCCGATGTTCCTT
>BJCO01322338.1:0-10831 GCA_018326465.1 Flaveria floridana | reverse complement strand
TCTAATCACCAATGTGAGTCAAAAGTCTGTGTATGGATTTAAGTGGACAACAATACTGATAATCGTCATGGTTGCAACTCTCGACAGTCAAAGTCATTGTGTGCCTCTTACAGCCCTAGTATGATTTCCTATGAGCACTTGTGACTCTGAGAGTAATAAGAATCATTAATTTAAAGATATATCCAAGAGTCCCAAATGATTATGATACACCTGTATGATTCCATATGAATCTCTCCAGAGATGATCAATCAAACTTAAGTCGTTCTGCTCAGGGGGAGAAATCGGTTAAATGATAATTTAATAGTTTTCAACCCACCTCAAACAAAAACACAAAAATATGTCTTGTTTTGTTTAAGTTTCAAGTTGTTTTCCATTTCTATTATTGTCATTCATGTCATACTATGTAACAAGATGAACTCTGTGAATCATACTTTAAAAGGGTCACGTCTGAGGTGACCAAATTATTGCAAAGTTAAAAGGATCATATTTGAGATGATCCAAGTTTTAAAGGTAAAAGGATCACGTTTGAGGTGATCAAAAGGTTTTAATCAAAAGGATCACCTCTAAGGTGATCACATGGTTTTTCATTAAAAAGATCACGTCTGAGGTGATCAAATGGGTTTTTGTTAAAAGGATTAGGTCTGAGATGATTGGTGCGCATAATGTTTTATCAATCAAAAGTGAAAATTGAAAGTTTGGAAAAGTATGAAGTCAACTCATGAGTATGAATCAATGGCACGATTGGATCATAAGTATGAACCAATCGTACGATTGAATCATTTGTATGAGCCAATCGTATGATTGAACCATGAGTATGAGGCTGTCATACAATTGGACCAGAAGACTAAGCCAGTCGTATGAATGAAAAGAGGAGTATGGTTCAGTCACCTCAGTCGCACGATTGAGCCATGCATATGGGTCCAGTCGCACGACTGAAACCCTAATCAGTATAAATAGAGGCTCAGTCGGTCGGAATCCCCACCAGACTTCAAAAATTTCCAAAACCGCCTTTACACTATTACGCTGCCCAAATTTTGAACTTTTGAGTTTAAATTCTTATTTGAGTTCTAACCTTGATTATACTTTTCTACAAGTAATTTGCGAACGATTCAAGTTCAAACAACTAGTTAAAACTAATCTAATGTGACCTAAATTGTTAAATCAAATAACCGAGAGATAAACCCTAAAATAGACCACTTAAATGAACAAGATTGTCGATTCAAAGGTGTTTAAGTGATATATCGGGTCCCTGCGAACCATATGAACCCAAAGACAATGTCTAATTTCACTTAATACCAAGATTCAAGATTATGGTGTCGCACAAGGGTTTATACGAATGGACAGACTAATGAACTCCAATCGCACGACTGAGCCAGTCACATGTTTCAATCAGATGATTGAACCAATCGGTGATTCAGTCGCACGACTGACTCAACCGCATGGACTTGCATACGACTGAATTCAATCGCATGCTCAATCGTACGACTGAATCCAGTCGATGGTTCAATCGCACGATTGAACCTATTGGTCAAAATCTATTCTAAGTCAAAATGTTTATCAATTATGAACAGAACTAACTTGTTTGCCCCTTGTATTGTAGAAATATGGCGGATCATTGGACGATGAGTACTAAGCACAACATATGTGCTCATCTGGACCCCATATCTCGGAATGCTTCCGAGTTTACATGGATTATAGTATTTCTCCGGCATTCTAGGGTCTTCAGGGCTATATGTACACAGTGTACTCCATACAGATCACTCCAGCAGACCTTCTGGGAAGGGGCCACCGTTGATAGGTCCACTGAGCCATATTGTATACGGAGCTTGATCTTCGGACAGGAGATCAGCATTACTGCAGCTGATCTCAGGCAAGTCCTGGAGTTGGGTGATGATGAGGATCACCCAACCAAGCTTCACCCTCTGATGGTTAGGGGTGCTTTCTACGGATGAAGTACTCTGGGGACATCAACGCAGGTTTTCTCAACAAAAGCAATCTGTGTCCCCAGTTCAAGTACTTAGCACACGTGATTCTGAAGTGCATTGCTTCGAGGAGAGGGGGATTTGATGAGCTCTCCGATCAAATCCAGAACGCCTATGTGGCTCTGGTGCTGAACCACCCATTCAGTTTCTCCCTGATGATCTTCTCAAACATGGTCGAGAATATAGAGGCCAAGGGAAGGAAGGGTTCTGCATGTACCCAAGATTTCTACAGATGATCATAGATCAGAAGCTTCCTTCCCTGCCGAAGGAGAACGACGATGCTGTGGTGCTTGAGGTGATGGATGATACCACCTTGGGCAGGATGAGAGTGTACCAGGGGAAGCAGGTGAAACCCCCGGTCAAGAGACTGTTTGGGCATCTGGCCCATGAGGATTACGTGGCGCTAGCTAGGAAAAAGTGGCGTCATGATGATAGTGATTCGGACGTTGAGCCGATACTGGCTCCGATTGATGACGAGGATGATGACGACGACGACGACCATCATGGTGGTGGAGATACAGGCCCGAGTGCACCAAGGGCCACTGAGACAGATACTATGTCTCCACCACCCCCACATGTCAGTTCATCAGCTCCCGGTGGATTGGAGCACGCGCCCATCCATCGGGACTTTCTTCATGATGAGGAAGATGAAGAGTCGGATGAGGAGCCACTCACACGGACTGTGGGTAGTCGTGTGGTGGCTACAGAGAGGGGCATGGAGGCGGTTGGAGGATGCCGGGCTGAGGGAGAGAGGACAAACACTGCTGACCCTACATACTCTCCTCCTCAGCCAAGCCCAGGGGAAGCATAGAGCTCAAGGGGCTCTCGGCTTAAGAGGATGGCTCATCCACATGGTAGGATGGTCAAGAGACTACGCGTAATGCTGATGATGCTCCGTCCACCTCAGCCACTACATCTACCACTCCTACCACACCTACCACCACCACATCCACCCCACCCACTACACCCACCACATCCACCCCACCCACTACACCCACTACACCAACCACCACCACTACAGCTACCATCCCTCCACCCATCTCATCCATCCCACTACAAACCACTACCACCACCACTCCCATATATACCACATCCACCACTCCACCCACCACATCCCAGGCCGGACCTTCCACCTTATCAGTACTACTGAGATCCTCTCTGCCCAACGTTGGGCTAGAGGAACAGCTTGCCAGCCTCAACCGTCTGATTCTCAAACTGCTCACCACTGATGATATACGAGTGAACCAGATGAATCAGTTAATGGCTGTCAATGCTGCGCAGGGCAAACAGATTGCCCTGCTGACAGAGAAGATGACTGCTCAGAGTCAACAGATTACATAGCTGACAGAGAAGGAAGCTGGACTTGAGAGAGCTATGTCCCAAGCTCACCATGCCTTGACCACACAGAGTGATCTTCTGAAGGCATCGGTGAAGCGTATTACGGATGTTGAGAGGACAAACAAGAAACTACGCCTAAAGCTCAAGGGAACAAAGGGCGAACCTCTAAATATCAAAGGTGATGGTGACGATAATGATGATGATGATGAGTCATCTGATGATGATGAGTCAGATGATGATGATGAGGTTGAAGGGGAAGGAAGTGGCAAAGATAGGGAAGGGGGAGATGAGGATGAGCCCGAAGGTGATGCATCTGCATCAGCCTCAGATCCATCGGCTCAGGAGCGAAGGTCCAAAAGACGTAAAGAATCAGGACCGTCCACCTCTGACCCTCAATCTGAACAGCAAAGTGATCAAGACAAGAGTAATGCTTAGATGTTTTAATTTTGATTATCTCTTGTACGTTGAAATATGTATTACACTTATGTAATTAATGTTTATCAATGTTTATTAATATAAATGTTTTGATTACTTATGTGCTTGTGGTGGTTTAAAATGTTTAATCAAACAGATGAAAAGCAACAGACCGATGAGTTTGATGTCTAACCCCATCAGCAGGTTAAGAATCAATTAACAATGATTCTTGACTTGCAAGGGATTGTAAGATGATCTGTTAGCTACACACCAGAGGAAGGAGAGATAATCCACAACCTGTCGGATGAGCAGCTGGCTGAGATCTTCAGGCTGAATCCAAACGAGTTGGTCAAAGATGCTCCTACAGTTGATGTGGCAAGTGACGATGAGCTTTACGATGTTGATGAAATCGAGATAGAGGATGTCACTGCTAATCACTATCCTCAGTACACTGATCCAGAAGGACATGCTATCCTCTATTTGGGTGAAACCTTCGACAGTGGTACTTTTGATAAGTTGGATGAACTGGAGAAAGAAAAGGAGAAAGAAGAAAGTACTGCCCAAGCTACAGACGAAAGTGTTGATACCAAAAAGGCTAAATGGGCAGCTTGTTTTGCTGAAATGAAAGCCCAGCGTATGCCTCAAAAGCAGAATGCCTACACAAAGCTTTATAGAGTCAAACGTCATCAGAAAGTGTCTGGCAAGATCATCACGTGGGCGTATTTTGAAGATTTGGACGTATATGCTGTGAAAATAGAGAAAGGGATAGAATACTTCAGATACCCGCATGATCTGAAGACTTTTCCTTGTTTTGAGATCAACCGACTGACATGCTTAGATCTACTATATGCCAATCCAAGAAAGATGCCAGGTTGGTTTTAGGAGGCATTAAAGAGGGAATACCACACCAGATGGGTAAACTTCAGACCTCAACAACCGACGAGGTACATCCCTAGGTCTGAAGTGGATCCTATAACTGGAAAGCCTAAGATCATGCTGAAGTTGAGTCCTTCGCGCACAATGTCTAAGATTCCTATGCGGAAAATGCCTTAGGACTTCACTCCACACTTCAAGTGGTGGCATTATGATTGGAGGATGGGTGAAGCAGTCATAGTGCTGAATAGAGAAGGAAAGATAGAGACTATCCGGGTATTCGACCCCATGTGGCTAACCAACTTGTCAGCTAACGATGTGTATACATTATACAAGTGTCCACTGTTCTATGACTCGCAAGACATTGTACAATCTCTCCAGTTTCAACACGTCATACGACTCTGCTTTGCATTTGAAATACATGCAGGAGTTACAAAAGAGGAGTAGTACAAGAAATTTGAAAAACATACAAAGAGTGTTTGACAATAGAGGAAACTAGGCCCAAGGGGGAGTTTGTTGATACATGTTAATGTACCTAGTTTATGAGCTTGAATGTAAAAGTCTTTCATGTCTTACACATGTGTAATTGATGTAATGGTTCGAATGAATAATATAAAGTGCATTGTGATGTTTGATTTATATTTTGATTATGTCATGATATCATTATATTGAATGTGTTGCACATGTATGAACTAACTATATAGGTTCGATCTTGTTTGATAGTTCATGCTAATGGACCATGCTAATGGACCATACGTATGAATTTATCATGCTTATGGACCAGTCGCACGACTGATCCAGCTGTCTGGATCGGTCGTACGATTGAAACATAAGACCGACTCAGTCGCACGACTGAACCTTCAGTCGTGCGTATGACTCAATCGCAAGATTCAGTCGCACGACCAAACCATGCTAATGGTTCAGTCGTACGAATGTAAACTACAAACCTATAAATACCACTTAATTTGTGGAAAAACGGGGGAATTGAAAACACTTTGAATACTTACATACCCTAGCCGTCCAGAGCATCCCTGTTCATCATTCCAACTTCATAGTTCGTTCTTGATCGATTTCTACTCATTCTTAACGTATAGTCTATTCTAATATCGATCAAAGTAACATTCTCACTAATTGGATCGCCAATCAAATAGGATTCCGTACTAGTTGATCTAGTTTCACGCATTATCAGTTAGTACTCCGTACGTACATGGTCCTAACACATAGTCTATGGTATGGTTCATGGGGTCAAGTTTAGGTATTCACAATTTGTGTACAATAATTTGCTTGCAAACTTAGACTCCTTAGAATATTACATGTTCCCTAGATATGTCCAGCATATTCTCAACTATGAACTAGGCTCACAGTTGAGGGGAACAGGTAATGTTCTAAATTAGGACAGATGAAGCTCGACATCTTCAAGACAATGAGAAAGCCAACAGTTGGTTTCTCAGGGGTAGAAACGTAGAAACAACCCTAGTCCTAAAAATATTAGAGCTTATTGCCCAAGTTGACAACCTAGCAGCACCAACTAGTGTTGAACCCACTCCTTCAACTTCAAGACAACCCACATAGCCATAAATAACCATCACCTACCAAAGAAAATCCAAACAAACCCTTGCTCAGGTTATTCAACCTATGCAGGCCCCTGTATAACCACCCATACAGGAAGAAGTGGACTCTGGAGCTCCCACTTCTCTTGAGGAGCAAACCACTCCCATCTCACAAATGTTCTGTCATGAGGTTCCTTATACTCAGACTGAAGAGCTTATCACCTAAGAAGCCTTAAGCCTTCACTTAAAGTCTTAACACTCTAGTGAACAACCTTTAGGGGAAAGCTACCATCCCTAGCCTCTAGATTTAAACCAACTAATTCCGAGCCTAGACTTCTGTGATGATGAGGATATGGCACTCAGTGAGTATCATGAGTCTCTCTTCTCCTTCCCTGCTCAAAGAGAGATGATCACTCCTGTGTCACCCATATCTAGTCGACATCATCCACCCCCTATTGAGGTGAACCTTCCTGAACCTGTTTAGGAGATCTATATGGAAGAGGCACTCACTTTTACAAGTAATTACATCATTAAGACCTCAACCATGGCAACCCAGCCCATTAAAACTTCAACTGAAATTGTTAGTGAGCAGGGGAAAACCAATAGCCAAGAACATCAAGCTGGTGATAAGGAAGAAGACTTAGATCCAATTCTCTAATCCCTTAATGATTCTTCCACTAAAGATGTGGGGTATCTCAGACTAAAGGCTCATAAACTAACAATAACATGCAGCTATTTAGTCTCCAAGGTCAGTCACTTGGAATCTTAGGTGACTACCTTACAAAGAAGGGTCAATGATCAGCAACTTAAGGTTTTTTTAATCTCAAGGAACAACTAGCTTTGAGGCCTTTTAGGAGAACTTATCTAGGAACACAAGAACATGAGGATGTGACAACTTTCACCACCAGCTCACCTATACAAGAGGGTGATGCTACCAAAAAGGGGAAGGAAGTTGTCACAATCACATAACCTGGGAGTTCTTCTCAAAGTATGGACACTGAGGAATCACCAACCTCACTTGCAATTGTCCATACTCAGCAACCTCCTCAAGTTCACATTGATGTGGACTCATTTATAGAAAGTCTAATTGAGGAGGGAATACCAAGGGCAATGTCAACCCACCATATGGCGCTGTAAATGAGATTATAGGGTGGAGGTATGATGCTGATAGAAGAGCCCCGGTGCTATATAGATCTCAAGGACAACAAGAGGTCTTCAACTTTCAGACCTTGAACTTTTATGATAGTCTCTCTCTAGTCAATATGCCACTGGCCAACCCAACTTAACATAGGCAGGCTGATATATTGGCTGAGAGAATTCATGATAGGATTGTAGAGTTCAGATAAAGAAGAAGACAACTTCAAACAAGTAATGTCATTGGTCAACTAGATGTTGAGATGGAACCCAAGATTAGTTTTGAAGGGGAAACATTGACTGAAGGCCCGGTGATAGAACTTATGAGCATTGTCACATAAACAACTGCTTTAACATCCTTTACCCTTAGTGAAACACTAATTGGTGAAGGTGTTTCACAACCTCTCTTTGGACAGAGCTCGACTGCTGAACCAAGCAATGAAGGCCAAAGCTCTCTCCAACCTGAGTCACCAAGGCCTGTGAGTGATAAAGGGAAGAGGAAAATGACCTCTGAGGAGATTGAGGAGGAAAGAGAGAGGAAGAGGAAGCTAAGGGGAGAGAGTTCAACTGGTTCCTCAAGCTTCATAGAAGTTGCAATCAGGACAGCCCCTAGGCCAAACACTCAGGATGATGAGTTGAGGGCTGCCAGATTGAACTACTTAGGAACCATAAACTACAACATTGAAGAACTCATCTCTCTTCCCTTAGAAGAGTTAAATAAACTGGCAAACTTAGAGCTGAGAAAGAAGAACAAGGAGGCAGAGGATGCAGAATTGCCCCTCAAAGTTAAAGAAGAAAGAAGGCAAAAGAGGCTATACAAACATGCTCCTACTCTCTCCCCAGTTCATGAAAATCCTGAGAGAGAGGATGTGGCAACTGAACAACCTCACGTAGACAAAGAGGCTGACAGACAAAACATGATCAACTACCTGACTGCCACAGGCCTCTATCAGGCATCTGCACTTCTTCCCCTCTCATTTGAATACAATGAATTTGAGTATATTAAGCAGCTGGAACAACAATTCATTAATGAACAAAAGGCTGCTAAGAGAAAAATGAGGAAGAAGCTGCAAAGTCAAGAGCCATCATCCAGAATAGCCAAAAGAAGTCTGCTAACAGACAAAGGGTGATGAGCTTCTTCAGGTTGTATGGATTCTCCGGAAGGAGGCTTGGTCCAATGTCTCTATCCACTATGGATGAGCACATTAGAGTGATCAAGCAGAAGATTAAAAAGGGAGAGCTTGTGTACTTGCATTCTCCACCAAGCCAAGCTCTTCCTAAGGTAGAGGTTAAGGTTGAACCAACATAGAGAACACAACCTGGACCTTTAGCTGCATCTCAGCCAACATCATCTTCTATTCCATAGCAGGGTGCTACTCCTTCTCCTTCTAAACCTATGAGGGAAGAGGACCCAGCTGAAAGAGGCACAACAGAACAACCTGGTACTCAAGACCAGCCCTATTAGTTAAAAACTCCTAAGAGGAAGAAAAGGATGGCCCTGAAGAGAGTATACAAGAAGACAAAGGCATCCACTTCCAGAACTCAGGATGAGTTAGAGCATCCTGAGGAAGTGCAACAAGAGTCTGCTTAACCAACTCCTACTCAAGCACAACCTTTTGCATCTGGAAGACCCATTTTATCCTGGACCTTTGCTACTAATCCAGACAGATGGAATGTCATCAGAGATCAAGGTGGTCAAGATGTCTACATCTGGCAAGACTTGTTGTTCTACCTCTGCATGATCTTCATGACATGCGAAGGTAATATGAGAGTCTGAAGGATCCTGACCAAATGACAAAGAAAGGAATGGTCTTGATCCTAATAAGAACTGTCAACTGATAAAGAACCTTCTCTGTTTTGGTAGCATCAGCTTAGGGGGAGTTTGTAAGGTTTTATATAAAGGCTGATGCAACAATAGCAACCAAAGGCTTCCTGCATGCATGCACTCAGTACCAAGTAGATGTTGCTCCGGAAGTTGTTCCGGAAGTTTTATACTTAGAGCATGAATTACTCTAAGTATAAAATCTTCTGAAGCCAAAGTTGCCGTGGAAGCTTTACATTATACTCAGATATATTCTAAGTGTAAATCTTTCAAAGCCAAAGACCTAATCTTGCGAGGCCAAAAGATGAAGTCATCCAAAGCTTCAAAGACAAAGTCTTTTGAAGCCAAATGAAATGAAGACTGATTTCTTCCAAAGACAAAGAAGAACATGCTTTTCTCGGATGTACTTTTGCAGAAAGCTGACACACTTTCCGTTGCAACTCTGAAGACTCACCAATTTGCAAGAGTTGGTGAAAAGGTCCATGCTTTTGGAACTGTACATTAAGGTCTTGAGTCTGTAACTTTCAAATTTATGTACTTTTATCCTTTTTGTAATGTATTAGTGCAGGATCGTGTGTTGGTCACTCAACAGATGGTTTTTCTCTCAAACTCACCTTGAATCTACACTCAGCAAGAGTCTATAAAGAGTTGATCACAATATAACAAGTAACAAGCAGTAAAATAAGCACAGGATGTTAATTTTCAAGGTACTTTTATATATTGCTTCTCAACTCAAAGGATTACAAGACTCTTGGACTCAAATCGCTTATCTATTGAGTTACATGGAGAAGATATATATAATACTACCTACAGCCGGATATACTTTGATACCAGCTGGAAACCTCTAACCTAATATCTATACTACAAGACTATTGGTGAGGTCTTTCAGACATTTTGCCTAAGAGTTGGTAGTCAGGACATGTCCCTGACTTACCTTTTGTCACCAACTAAAGTTGGTAACATGTATTATCATAAAAAGGTGAACAGTAGAATAAAGTATGGTCAACAAAATGGCTCTTTAGGAAGATGCCATGCTGTATCAGAGGTTTGCAGCGGACTGTTAGGGACCATACTTATATCTACTGGACATAGCAATATCTTATGAAGGATAAAATGCTTCGGAAGAATAACTTCTTCCGAAGCCACTTATACTTCGGAAGACTGCTTCTTCCGAGGCTTGGAGTCTTCTTTGTCTTCGGAAGCTCAGACTTTGTCTTCAGCTCTTTCATCAGACTTTATCTTCAGAAGCTCAGACTTTGTCTTCAGCTCTTTCATCAGACTTTGTTTTCAGAAGATAGTCTTCAGCTGTTGGCTTCAGCTGTTGACTTCAGCTGTTGACTTCAGCTGTTGCCTTCAATTGATATCTTCAGCTGTTGTTCTTCAGACTCTTGGAAGATCTCATACTTATCTTCGGAAGCCCTTGAATGTAGCATCAAAATGACTATGTGAAGTGGTTTTGGTTGCACCAGCCTTATCATGACCCAACAAACTCCCCCTAGGCTGATGCTACCAAAACTTCACTTCCCTCTTCTTCTTAAAACTCTCAGCACCATTGAAAGTAAGTGTTTATCAGTTTCTTCATTCTTTTCTGATGTGGTGATGAGGAGTTTGTACAAATCCTTGGTAGACAAAACCTCCACTCTGTCACCTTGGATTATGTGTATCCTTTGTTGTGGCCCTCTGAAAAGAGTTAGTTGATGGGAACTATAGTCATATTC
>BJCO01321918.1:345-16422 GCA_018326465.1 Flaveria floridana | reverse complement strand
TGGCCGAAACGTGGTTAGTAATGAACATTTAATGTTTCGCAGAACTCTTCTCTCTCTATGTTTATGCTTTTAATTGCAATATCTTTTATGTTCTTGATATAATTGCTAATTAATGTGCTAAATCTGCTGCAAACATAATCTAATTGATCAACACGAGAGGCTGAGATCCTGTCAAGTTTCAAGAACATTGTTGTTGTTATCTATTTCCAACTCATCTTGCTCTGAGATCCTTAGTTCTGAGACATCTTCATAGTTAACTCCTTTCAACAGTCCAATATTATGTCTTCTTCTCTTATATGCTTTAGCCTGGAGTTTATCAACCACTTAAATTACATGTACATACAAGAATAGGTCATTCTGTGCTCTTTCATCAGTCAGCTTTGGGAAGAATTTGTCATGTAAGTACGAAGTGTAGCTGGGATGGATCAACTTAAATTCCACAGGATCAAAGATCCTGATCTGATGAACTTTCTTGTTCTCAGCATTTCTTAGCAGTGCCAGTTCTTTAGTTTTTTCAACATATCCCCATTCTGTTATAGGGTATGTGTATTGATTTCCTTCAATTGACTTTATTGCTGCTGCTTTTCTGTTGTTGTATCTAATCCTCTTTAGAAATTTATCATCAACTAATTTAAAGGCATTGGATTTAACCCTTTTCATTCCTTGTATTCTCTTCTTATGCTCAGCATCCTCTCTCTTTGCCTCTTTCAGCACATCATCTCTAAACTTAGTCTTTAACTTACCCACCAGAGTTGAGAACTCTCTTCCTCTTAGGTGAATTGGATAGTTAGTGATGATTAGACTTTGTAGATCTCTGAGGTCACTTTCAAGAAGGCACAATACTAAAAATACATCATTGAAGTATTGAATTCTTCTAGATGTCCTTTTTATTACTACACAATCCTAGTTTGGATCATATTTCCAGGCCATGATCCTGTTTTCTTCCGTAGAGCTGGGAGTTGTGAGATGATCAAATAGCTCTATTAATGTGGATTTCTTCTCAGTGATTTCTCTAACTGTTGTTCCAAGTGGCCATAATTTTCCAGGTATCACTTCTCTTGGTTCTCTAACCAGTTTATCTTTCCCCTTGTGCTGATCTTTACTTTCATCAATAACAAGCTCAGTAGGGACTTTGTTGTGGTGCTTTGCAGCTGGGTTTGGAACTTCAGTTCGAAATTTCACACCAGTTTCAAGCTCAACACTCATCACATGCTCCATCAACCTTCTGAGCTCACCAACTGTTCTTCCTTTAAGCTCATACATTTTGTAGTTATGACATTGCAACCAACAGGTCATGTTGTATTTACTTAGCTTTGTTGTTTCATAGTGACCTAAATCTTTCTTGATTCTTTGAATTGATTGAAAGGTTGTGAATGCTTCATAGTCATATTTGGGGATCATAAATCTTGCTAGTTCAAACTCTTTCAGCAGATCTTTCAGTTCAGACATGTTCATCCTTTCAACCATGTCATATGGAAACCCATGGTTGACCAGGGTCATAAACATAGATGACTCAGGCCTTTCATCCAAGATGTCATTAGTTGTCCGTCGGTCATCGGCCTTTGAATACTTTGGTTCTTTTGGAGAGTCCATCTTGATAAGCTCATTCTATTCTTCATTATTGTCACTCTCCTTATGAGGAATTGTCTTCACAGTAGATAAATCTATTGAAGGAATGAGTTCAAGGGATGTAGGCCTTGACCTCTTAGGTGAATCTTCAACAATGATCACCTTCTTTTGAGTAGCACCTAAGTACTTCCTCTTCCTGGAGTATGGAATAATGTGCTTATAGCTCTCTGAGGATTCTTTTGATGGTTTTGTTGATAGAGCAACATTTGATTCAAGAGCACAGACTTTCATTTTTAGTTCTTCAATCTATTCATCTTTTCTTTTTAATAGAGTACTTTGAGCAAAGAGAGAGTTGGTTACATGATCAACTTTCAATTCCAGCTTCTTCTTTTCACTCTTCTCATGCCTTACTGACTCTAGAAGTTCTTTTTCATGCTTAAGTAAAGCATTAATGACTTCATTGTTGCATTGTACATCTTCTCTTAGTCTTTTGAGTCTTGCTTCTTGTTTCATCAGCTCATCATCCTTTTCTTTTATGACTCCCTTCAACTCTTGTATTCTTTGCTTTCTTTTATTTGATTTGACTACAAGCTTATTATACTCAGCCACCAAGTAACTTTTGTTTACAGGGATGTCCTTATCACTAAGATCATCTTCATGGTAGGCAATTACATCAACAAAGTTGCCTTTTCTTCTTCTTCTACATGTTCAGCAGCAGTCTCATCATCATTGACTTCAGTGGGTGCCACACTTGCTGAACTTAAGCAGGGCTCAACTGTTTGATCTGCCAGCTCTTGATGTTGATGTTGAGGTAGTTGCTGAGGATCAGAGATTGGAGATATTGGTTTAGTGTGATCAGACAACATTGGGTTTTCTGAGTTGGTGATGGATAGTGGAATGGTGATAGCTTGAGATATCAACTCAGTCTCACCAGAGTAAACTAGGTTTTGAGACTGAGTATCAGAGATAGGATCAGTGTGAACACTCTCAGGAGTTTGGTGTTTAGGTGTTTTAGGTTGTTGATGGACAGGTGATTGATTATGGATTGGAGAGATTGGCTGGGTGTGTTGACTGCCTGAGTGAGATTGTGGTGGTGATTCTTGTTGGATAGGTGAGATGGGCTGGGTATTTACACTGGCTGGAGATTGATGTTGGTGAATGGGTGATTGATTGGGTGAATGAGAGTAATGGGGTGAATGTGAGCCTTGCATTGAGTTACCAGATGACTCTTCTTGTAGGTCTACCCAAACCAGTTCTTATGGGATGTTTGCATTAGCATCCACCACATGATCAACATCAGCATGTCTTCACCCTGGTATTCACCACTTCTCTTGTTCAGCACAGATCTACCCAAATGAGCTTGCACAAACACATCACCATCTCTTGCTATCCTAGGCAACTCAGCATTAATGATCAGTTGGAGGAACCTTGGAAACATGAACATTTTATTCTCCTTTTGTACTCTTATTTGGTCACACAAGTAATTGAAAACGTACTTTGATTAGTTATGTGTCCTTCCCTCAAAGATGCCAATGATTCCTGATGAAATGTGCCTAGAGAATCTATCAAGCCCAGACTTCCTATTGGAGATGCACTTTAGATAAGTATGACATAAGAATCTATATGGCTTGCACGGTATTCCTTTCTTTATCTCTCCCTTGTCAAAGTCACCATCGTATCCCATCAGATAGAACACTCTCTCTATGTAGTCATTCTTGAATACATCCGGATGACTAATTTCTCATTCTCCTAACTCAAGCGCCCTTCTGATAGTTTATTCATCCACCCTCATTCCTTCAAGTTTGGATTTCATCAACTATCACTTCAGCTTCTCCAGCTTGCTCTATCATGCTGAATTCCAGAAATCAACAATATGTGCTTGATGAATCACAGGCTCTGCTGTTAGAGCGTAAAATAGCCTAGATCGTCAAGATTATGTGTTTGTTTTAAGGTTTTAAGTTGGTAATTTTGAATGTTTATGAAAGGGGGAAAAGGGAGTGTGCTTTACTAGGTCTAAAAACTGCTCTGAAAAAGTGAATAATGAAAGTTTTAAGTCAAAAACATCATTTATACTCTCGGACACATTAATTTCATTTATTTAATTAAGTGGGTCCCACTACCTTTTTACCCTTTCCATTGAAGTTATTTCTTCCGAAGATTTCAGTTCTTCTGTAGGACATCTGTGGACGCATAACATCTGAGGATGCCTAACTATGAAGTACTGAATTAGAATTTGAAGTATAACTTGATTATCCATAGATTACCACTCTATGAACATGGATTATACTTTTAAAATATTAACACAACCGTAGTTTACCAATTCTACAGATGGTCATATTTTATTTGGTTAAGTTTCACACTGTAGCTTCTGCTGATGCTGAAATTTCACTGTAGCTTTTGATGATATTGAAATTTCACTGTAGCTTCTGCTGATGCTGAATGCATTGTTTGAAACTTCTTTTGATTGTATGGTCCTAATCAAGTGATAGAACCATTTATTGCTATTGGACCTTGTAAACTTTGTTTGCATGACAATTGTGCACAAGAACGTTTATATTTTGAAAAACTTCATTCATCCTGCAGCCAATTTAGTGCTCAAGTTCTAACTCTTTCTTGGTTGGTTGATCCAAATTCATCATTTATTGTTTTCATGCATTAACTACTCCCCCTAAATTTGTGATTAATGATAATATGTTGCATTCGTCATAAATTTATGTAGAAGAATAGCATGAAAGGCATATGACAGTCCAGAAGTGGTGAAACTTACTAACAAAAATAACAGAGTTATTATGTACATGCATATATATAAGGGGATCATGCTATCACATTAAGCTTCTTCCTTTTTTTATTTGTTTGATGAACTGTGATCTGATGCTAGACCTGATTACAAGTATATATTGCATCAACTAGGCATGTTGTTTATCATGTTGTAATGTTTATTAGGGATCAACTATTATGTGCTCTTCATTTAATTCACATTATAGTTTGTCCTCCGTTTTTTAGTCAAATCATTATTTTTTCACACTTAAAAACTATGTACATTAAGTTATAAATTCTATCTTGAGACTAATTTATTGTCTCATTAATGCTTTGTTGTTGATACTCTTTAGATAATATACAATTGATCGCAATGGATTCTTTTGAGAGCTGAGTTATGATCATCATAAGGTCATCAGGTCTTTACTTACATAAAACAGAGGTGCCTTCAACCGAGGTCTTTGTTTACACAAAACAGAGGGTGGATGAGGATCATACTCTAAATTATAAACCCATGTCGTTATTTATACAAAACAGAGGGAATATGATTTGCAAAGATAGAAGTTATAAAGTGTTTTACATAGTGTGCTTGGGTAAGTGATTTGATCACATCAGGATAGGACTTGCTTGCTTGATCCTCAAAATGGAGTTTCCCACAGACAGTCAGCTTTTCATTATGTTGGGCATGCTCTTAGTGTAGTTTCCACTCAAGATGAACCCACTCATATTTAAAATAAGTTAATTACATAGGAAGTAAGCAAAGATATAGTGTACTATCATTTACCATACTTGCTGAAACAAAAGATTTAATAAAAAAGACTATATTTTTGTATTTTTATATGGTTTTCTGAATGTTGTTGAATTTTATAGAGTACTATTCACAAGGACAGTCACATGCTTTTCATTGTTAATGATGATCAATCTATGTTAATCATGCCTAAAGACTCAATTAGAAAATTAAATCTAACTGAATCAAAGGATTTAGTGAATAAATTAGCAAGCTGATTTGTTGTATCCACTTTGATTAACTTGGTTAAACCCTTTTCTAAGCAATCCCTTAGAAAATGGTATCTGATTTCAATATGCTTTGTTTTGCTATATTGAACTGTGTTAGCAGTGACAAACATAGCAGTTGAATTATCAATATGAATTGGTGTTTGAAGCAAAATGTAACCATAATCAACTAGTTGGTTTTGTAACTAAAGTACTTGAGAGCAACCAGCTGAAGCAGCTATGTACTCAGCCTCAGTTGTGGATATAGAGACATTAGTTTGCTTCTTGCACTTCCATGAAACAAGTCTTGGTCCTAGAAATTAACATCCACGTCTTGTGGATTTTCTGTTGTTGTTGCATCCTCCAAAGTCACTATCTGAACATGAGTAGAGTGTGAAATCACCATCCTTTGGATATCAAAGGCCTAGAGCAGGTTTCCCTTTCAAATATCTGAAAATTTTCTTAACAGCATTCAGATGAGACTCTTTTGGATCAGATTGGTACCTAGCACAAACACAAACAACAAACATAATGTCAGGTCGGCTGGCAATTAGATACATAAAAGATCCTATCATTGATCTATACGATCTTTGATCAATAGATTTTCCAGTAAGATCTGGCACAATCTTGTTTAATGTTGAAGCAGGAGTTTTGCATGAAGATGTATCAGCAAGATTGTACTTCTTCAATATTTGATGAATATACTTCTCTTAATTGATAAAAATGCCATATGTTTTCTAATGAAATTGGGGACCAAGGAAGAAAGTCAATTCTCCTATTGAACTCATCTAGAACTCAGATTTTATTAACTCTTCAAAACTCACACATAGTCTCTTGTTGGTTGATCCAAATATGATGTCATCTACATATATTTGAACAACCAAAAGTTCTTGATGTTCTTGTTTGAGAAAGAATGTCTGATCAATAGTTCCTCTTTTGTACCCATGCTTGAGAAAAAAAGATGACAATGTTTCATACCACTTTCTTGGTGCTTGATGAAGACCATACAAAGCTTTGTCTAGTTTGTATACTCAATGTGGGTAGTCAGGATCTTCAAAACCAGGTGGTTGAGCTACATAGACCTCTTCATCAATTTTCCCATAAAGGAAAGCACACTTGACATCCATCTGGTAGACAGTGAACTTCTTATAAGAAGTATAGGCTAGAAATACTCAGATTGCTTCAATTCTTGCAACAGGTGCAAAAACTTCATCATAGTCTATCCCTTCTACTTGAGTATGTCCTTGTGCAATCAGCCTAGTTTTGTTTCGTATAATTATACCTCTATCATCTAGCTTATTTTTGAAGAGCAATCTTGTTCTAATTGGATGTTGACCTTCAGGCAAGTCAACAAGATTCCAGACTTTCTGCTTTCTAAATTGCTAAAGCTCTTCCTGCATAGCTTTAATCCAACTATTATCCTTAGAGCAGCTATGATGTTTGGAGGAACAACTTTAGAAAGAAAACAAGTAAACAAACAAATATGTGTAGCTCCCCCTTGGCTTCTTGTGGTTCTTGCATTTAGATCTCCAATTATGTTGTTAGATGGATGAGACTTGTGAATTCTGGTTGTTGGAATAGACTCCACTGGAAGGATGATTCCAGTTAGTCATATCCATTGATACAGATGGGTTCAGCTATGATGATGAATTTAGGAAGTAATCAAAGTGTTCTTCATGTTCAGAATTGGAAGTAGTATGATCTTCTTCATTTGATACTTCATCTGTATTATGGATGTCTTCCGTAGGAACCTCTATAGAGATGTTTTGTTCAACCATAGGAGTTACAGGAACATCTATAGATGGTATTTGTTGACCTGATGATAACTCTCTAGAATGCAAAAGATCGTCTCCAATGTGTGGGGCATCTACTGAGGCAATATTCATATCTTCGGGTGAAGGATGAACATCTGCGGATGCAGGGTTATTAGCTGTGGTGCAGTGTTACCATCTTCAATTATGGATCTATTTTGCTGTACTTGTGTAACATCATTGTTGATATTGGTTGTTCCTTGTTGATGTTTATGGTCTTGGAGGATCAGCTGATAATGATACTTCATTCAGATTTGGAGGAACAAATGGATAACCTGTATCAGCAGAACTTGCATTATTCAATAACCAAAGTTAAATGAGTCTGTTAGTGCATCTATATCAAACAATCATGATGATCCTTTTACAGATGTAGTAAATAAGGATTCATGAAATGAAACATTAGGAGTTTCTTCCACAATGTTTTGTTGTGGAATGTATATCCTATATGATTTAGAAGTTGAAGAATAGCCAACAAAGAAACCATCATAGGCTTTCTCAGAAAATTTTCCCAATTGTTCCTTTGTGTTTAAAACAGACACATGACACCCAAAAGCTCTAAGATATCCTATGTAAGGTTTTCTTTGAAATAAAAGCTCATATGGTGTTTTATTATGTTCTTTGACAATTAAGGTCCTATTTTGAGCATTACATGTTGTGTTCACAGCTTCAGTCCAAAAGGTGATAGGCAGCTGAGAGTCAGCCAGCATTGTTCTTCCTGCTTCAACGAGAGTTCTGTTTCTTCTTTCAGCAACTCCATTTTGTTGTTGAGTTCTTGGTGCACTGAACTGCCTTGCAATGCCTTTGTTCCTGCAAAAAAATCTAAGTCAGCATTAACAAATTCAGTTCCATGATCACTCCTGAAAATTTTAACTTTTAAATCAAGTTGATTCTCAATCTTGATGACAAAGTCCATTAATGTTTCTGATGTTTCACTCTTTTGTTTTAAGAAAAAGACCCATGTGAATCTAGTGAAATCATCCACTACCACTAAACAATATTGTCTTTTTCCAATGCTCATTACTTTGGTTGGAGCAAATAGATTCATATGAAGAAACTTGAGTGGTGTAGTGTTGATATTGATAATTTTGAATTTATGAGACACCCTATGTTGTTTTTCTTTATAACATGAAGAACAATGGTTTGAACAATAAAATTCTTTCTTTGGCAATCCAATGACTAGGTCATTTTTCACCAATTTATTCAAGTTTTTCATGTTGGAATGAACAAGCCTTCTATGACACAATTGAGATTCATCTTCTGAAGACTTAGATAGCAGGCATGTTTCATGGCTTGTGAGTGTAGTATCGTTCATATCCAAAACATATTTGTTTCCTTTTCTTGATGCTTTAAGAAGGATACATTCTTCTAACACTGAAAAACCTGGCTTAAGAATGTAACAATTAGTGTTATCAAACAATGTGGTATAATTTTGATCACAAATTTAAAACACACTTAATAAATTATATTGCAAATTTTCACAATAATTTACTTTCTCAAATTTGAGCACACCATTAGTTACCATTCCTTCACCAACTATTTTACCTCTCTTCTTATCCCCACCAAATGCCACAAATGAGGCATTTTTATGCTTGAAGTCATGGAGAAGAGAATAGTTTCCTGTCACATGCCTAGAACAACCACTGTCAACATACCACTTATTGACAGCTCTCCACGATTGTTCCTGCACACATAAAGAAATCAATTAGAATTGACAACCCAAGCCTTAATGATCTTGGGTTTGCCAACAGTGTCTAAAATTGTTATTCCTTCATGAATCAGTCTTGAAGTTTTAGTATCAATTTTAGTTTTAATTGATTCATTCTATGTTGTTTGTGATGAGGATGATTCTATTGAAGATGAGGTTGTTGAACTTGGTTCTGGTTTCTCAATCTCTTCTTCATTCACCTTGTCTTTCTTTGTTTGATGCTTTGCTTTTGACATTAATCCTTGATAGTTGAAAGTTTTATCATCTTTTAATTTTGAATGAGGTACATGAGTTCCTTTTTCAAAATTATCAAAGAAAGCATCATCAGCTTTTGACTCCTTTTCAGTCAAATCCACCTTTTTGTGTGGAGTTTTGGATTGTTGAGATGATGTTCTCTTCTTCAAAGGTTTACCATCAACAGATATTTTCTCATTTGGATTTTGCTTTTGTTTTCGTTGCAACTTCTTTGGTTTTGAATCTTCTTGACTATCATTGGATTGAGAGTCTGATTCAGCCATCTCAGATTTTGACTTCTTTGTGCTCTTTATCTTGTTCTTTTTATTGAAATAACATTCCTGAGTTGAATAATTATTTTTGTTACAAATAGCACAATGGTTGTTGAAGTAGCAGTCAGAGGTCATGTGATTGTTCATATTGCAAATAGAACAATAACTGTTGAAATAACAATCTTTAGTATTATGATTTTTCATATCACACCATTTGCTATACATTTCCTTAGATTCTTCATCAGAATCGGTTACCTTCTTTTTCTTATTCAGCTTTTAAAGATTCAAATCCTTTTCCAATTGTGCACTTGATTTGTCCTTGCTTTTCCTTGTTACACTATCAAAGGATTCTTTTTTAACTTTTGATGATTTCTGCTTCTTAGAATTCATCACTTTCTAATTTGATTTGTTAGTAGTTGCTTTTGTCTTTGGTAGATTTTCTACTGATTTAGATTTTCCTTTCCATAGATCTTCTACGGATTCAGCAGATTTGGATTTCTGCAGATCTTTAACTGAAGAAAGTTTCTTATGTCGCTGATGATCTGCTGAATGTTTCTTCTTTCCCTTATCTACGGAAGATGTGCGTACTTTCTCAGTAGATCTGCACTGTTCAATTCCTTCAGTTGAAGGTTTTGATGCTGATGAATTTCTTGAAGTCCTTCATTTAACTGAGCTATTCTCTTGAAAATAGTCTTCAACATGTTTCTTTGTTTTGGAGGATATTGCAACTTTGTTTCTTCAAGAACTTTAGGAAGAATTGTTTCAACTGCAACATTCTTATATACCAATGTTCAATTGATCATCACCATGTTCATCGGAATCATCCAAGTCATCATACTCATCAAAGTCAAATTCTGAGTCAATTTGTTTAACATTTTCTGATTCAGAAGACTCAATTTCACTCATCTCAATTTCATTGTTTTTATTTTGTTGATGAGATTTTGTTTCAAACTTGGTGCTTGGCACAAAATGATTTGACAAATTGTTTGTCATTATTTCAGGTAAAGTTGTGTAATTATCATTTATAGGAGGTGCAACAGCATTATATCCCAACTCATACCAGTTCTTTGATTCAATATGAGAAGTTAATAATTTCTCATATTGCTGAGATGAAAGTTGAAACTTCTAAAGTTTCATTTCAGTTGATGCATGATCAACCATGGATTTGGTTAAGGAAGTGGTCAAATGTTTAACTTGGGCTTTTAAACTGTAATTTTCTAAAACAAGTTTTTCTAAATCCTTTTGTAAAGAGTTAATTTTGATTTGATATAATTTATGTTCTCTTACATGAGATTCATTCAAAATCATCGTTTCTTTTACTTTATCAGCTAGTTGTTGAGCATGGACTCTATATCTTTCAACTTCCTCAACACATACTGATGAACACAGTCTATCTCTTACCTTTCTAGCCATTGGTGGAACTTTGTTTTCCATGTGAGCTATTAAGGCTTGATTCTTTTCCAAGACTTCCTTCTCATACATACTCCAGTAGGTTCCATCTTGTAGTATGATCAACCTAGATTCTTTCAAATTTGTAGGTCATGCTGACTTATTTGTGGCTAGTGAGGATGAATTTGTTAGCTGAGGTTGTCTAAAAGATCTTTGAGATGTTAATGGCTGATGAGATTGATGTAGATGAGACTGATGTTGTTGATGTTGTCTCAAGTTCGGATTTGATTATGGATTACATTCTCTAGAGAAATGTCCATAGAGATCGCATTTGTAACACCTTACCTTTGACTTGTCAACACCAATCTTTGATGTTTTACTTGTTATAGCCAAATTTTTGTTTCTTCTCAGGTACTGTTTGGATCTACAAGCAATCGTTGTCATTGGCCATCAAAGATCCATCTCCTCCACTACATCTGGATGTAATTCTTCCAAGTCTTACTGGCAAATGTTGGCTGATGTTAAATAGCTTCCCAAGTAGGCTTGAAAACTTGAACTAAAAGCTGCAACGACTGCCTTTTGTTCTTCAGAATCCAGAATCACAGTGATGGGTTTGGTTTTGTTGTTCTGTGATGAAGACTTTGCAGAAGCTGTAGATGCATCTCTTTTGTCAGCAGTTCTTCCTTTTTCCTTTCCTTGTTTACTTTGAGATGATTTCTTTGAAGGCTTTGATGCATAAGAACTCACTTCCTCTTCATCTTCACTCAAACTGCAAGAGTTGTCACTATCATTATTAAAAATAAATGCATTTTTAGCACTTTTTGTTTCCTTAAAATGATAGGGTGTGACATGTGTTCTCATACTCTTGTTCCTTGATTTTTCATCCATTTCAAGAGCTTCCACTTTAGCTACTAGTGTATCTAAACCAGTTGATTTCAGATCTATGGCGTTCTTGAATATGGACTAAGTTTGCTTCCAACTTTTAGGCAAAGTATGGAGCATCTTTTTGTTTAACTCCTTATTTTTGTACTTTAACTCCAAGATGTTCATCTCTGTTACAAGTTGCATAAATCTAAGGAGTTGTTGAGGAATTGATTCACCCTCAATATGATGAAAGGTTTCATATTATGAACAAAGGGTGTCCTTCCTAATGCTTCTGATATCATCACTTCCTTCACAGAGTGTCCTTCCTAGGTTTCATATTATGAACGAAGGGTGTCATTCCTAGGACTCATATTTATAGCCAATTATGAGTTTGTTAAGGAAACACCGGATCTCTTGGGATTCGAAGTTTACTTGTTGACTTGTTGACTTATTGACTTGTACTTGTATATTGCAAGTTCAAGTGTTTGTCTTCCACAGGTACTTGTCTTCCACAGGAACTTTTACTCTTCCATGGGAACTTCATCTTACGTAGGAACTTGTTCTTCCATAGTAGTCTTCACTTCATCTAGTGGTGATTCCATCAGTGAATACTGATGTTCATCCGTAGACAATCTTTGGATGTTTGGTCTTGTAAGAAACATATCTACGGAAGAACACAAATGTTCATCCGTAGATGTTTCTTACACTTAGCCGATTTTAAGAATCAACCAAGTATAATGCTTTTACCTATCATCATACACATAAATCAACATATATGTGGGTTAACTTATATACATAACGCATACATCAAGAGTGAATTACAATCATTCATTACATGTATTGATTAAAGTTCTAAGCCTATACAGAATGATCTAGACCTATTGTTCCTAGATCTAACAATAACTCATGTCAAGGTAAACTTGTATAAGGCAAGGTCCATATTGTTTGTATGTGAATGCTACAACTCTTTTAGTAAGTGCGACTACATAAGGCAAATCTAATTTATCCGATATAAAGGCAACAAATGTAAACTCATGTCTGGCTTGCAAGGCCTTTAACTTTATCTTGCACCAATGACTTTAGCATTTTGGGTTATTTTACCTTTTTTTAGCTACTGTTATCTTTCTTTATATTTATTAAACACTTTATCATAACAATAGTTATACTTTATCACTTTATCATACTTTAACATTGTATTATATTTTAGCCCTTTATAATATTGTTCCATAAATAACTCACCTATGATTCTTTACCATCATCCTATTTCAGCTTATACATCATGATTCATATAGGTAAGACATCATTCAGAATATCTTTACATCTAACTAGTAATTATCACCAAAATACTCCAAAGGTAGGGCAATACGGATGAGGCAATGCTGGCAATAGTAGCATAAGCAATGCGGATGAATAAATATCCACAATTAGCTAAGCATAGACAATGCAAGTGGACAACTCAGTGTGAATGAACTTACGAGTGCGGGTAATAATAAAGGCAATGCAGGTAAACTATACCAATGAGGATAATAATGAAGGTAATACGGATGAACAACTGATGTGGATAACAATAACTAAATGATGTGGATGAACTATATACTCATCCATATTGGTGTATACTTAGAGTAATCTAAGTAGTCAATGCAGATGACCAATGAAATATGGATACTATATTTAAAAAAATGTTAACTTTAGTGTAATAAATCCATTAAATTTTTAAAAATTTATTATAGTATTCATACTAGGCCCAAATTACATAAAACGAGAATAATTGAGGATGTAGAACTCACCTTCTTCAAATAGAACTTGATGAAACACTAACCCGAGAAGAAACGACGAAGATCTACATAATCACACGTAAAGGTGTCAACTTTATCTATCCAATTGGTTAATATTCACCCAACAATCAAAGATCTAGCTTAGATCTATCTAATAATGCGTAAATATCCTTACCTTTGCTTGGATCTTGACTTTCTCTCTCTAGCTTTCTTTGGTGACCTTAGAAAGCAAGAAAGAGGGTGCATGATGGTCATCTTCTATTTATAGGTGATTTAGGGTATCTAAACCTCCATTTTCCACTTTTCGTCCTCGTTTTCTTTTAAAAAAATCATAGCCAACCCTTTTATTTCCTTCAATCATGTTTTTACCCAAAATTTAGGATGTTACAGTCAATCAAAAGAACCATTTAACCTTTAGAGAACATGCTTCTGACATGTATTATAGACTTCATGGGTGTCGGATAGTCATCTGTCACTAGCAGAATTCTCATACAATAATAGCTACCATGACAGTATCATTATGTCATCATATGAGATGATATACAGTAGAAGATGTAGAACACATGTTTGTTGGGGAGAAATTGGACAGAAAGAATTAGGAAGTATAGAGGACATTTAAGCAAGAAATGAAAATTTATAGAAAATTAAAGCTTATATGAAAGCTGCTAAAGATAGATAGAAGTATTATGCAGACAAACAACTAAGATCGATAAAGGTTTCACCTTGAAAGAAATCATTTGATTCAAGATTACGAGGGAACCTAAGTCCCAAGTTTATTAGACCATTCAAGATAATAGCCCATGTGGGTCAAATGGCTTATAGATTGGAATTACTAGATGAGTTAAGTAGGATTCACTCTACTTTTCACGTATCACCTTTGCATAAGTGTTTGGCGGATGGTGACTCTCACGTTCTACACAAGGATGTGGAAGTTGATGACTGATTGAATTATGTAGAACAGCCTCTGGCTATCGTAGATAGAAAAGAGAAGTGATTGAGGAATAGAGTAGTCCCACTCGTCCAAGTTCAGTGGAAGCATAGAAAAGGCTTGAAATCCACTGTGGAGTCCGAGCAAGAAATGATAGAACATTATCTGTAATTGTTTGACACATAGCTTGTTTCAAGGAAATACAGGGGATAGACTTGTAGCATCCTAAATTTTGGGTGAAAACATGATTTAAGGAAATAAAGGGGTGGCTATGGTTTTTTTAAAAACCAAGGACTAAAGGTGTACAAATGGAGGTTTGGATACCCTAAAACCCTTATAAATAAAAGGTGGCGGTCATGCACCCTCTTTCTTGCTTTTAAAGTTTACAAAGAGAGCTAGAAAGAGCAAGTTGTGATTTTAGAGAAAAAACTCAAGATCCAAGCAATGGTAAAGATTTTTAAGTGTTATTCGTAGATTTGGGCTAGACCTTTGTTTGTTGGGTGAATATACACCAAATTTATACATGAATTAGACACCTTTATGTGTGATTTATGTAGATCTTGGTTATTTCTTCTCGAGTTTAAGTATCATCAAGTTCTATGTGAAGAATGTGAGTTCTAGATCCCTATTTCTACTCATTTTATGTATTTTAGAGCTAGTATGCATACTATAATAGATTTGTTGAAGTTTAAAGGATTTATAGTGATGAAGTTAACCTTTTTAAATGTTTTATAAAGTTGATAAGATGAAAAATAATGTTTGTATCAGCCTAGATTGGGGTATTTGATTGTATGCATGTATAAATGAAAGATGTTTAAGTATAGACTGATGCGAGCGAGCCATCACCACTCGCATTGAAATTGGTCATCCGCATCAACTACTTGCAATATTCTAAGTGTGCGTTGATATGGAGAAATAAAGTACTTGCATTGATTATTTAGATAACTCCAAGTATTTTCCAAAACAAATGAGTATATAGTTCATTCACATCACTTTTCTACTGTTACCCGCATCAGTTATTCATTCACATTACCTTCATTATTACCTACATTGGTATAGTTTACCCGCATTGCCTAAGTACATAGTTTATCTGTGACATCCGTCACCAAAAGGTCCGTCAATTAACGTAGCACTTGTTAGCCTTCTTGAATACTCAATAGTAACTCATAATCAAGTTGCCTTAGTTCAAACTTTGCTTCCCTAGTTATGTGTGTTATGTTAGGTGGCATAAATACTCAAACACTAAAAGCCTAATAACATTCTACCAAGTATATTACCCTTACTTCATCAAGTAATTAAGAAAGCATTAGAATACAAAAGTTGTTTACTATTAATATCATTAACATTATTATCACCACTAGTATATTTATCATTATAATTACCCATGGTCATAGATTATTATTAGTGCCCAATTACCATTATCATCATCATTATTATTGTAATAATTATTATTAGAAATGTCATTAGTGATATTACTATTATTATTATTATTATTATTATTATCATTAACACCAAAAATACAATTAATGTGATTACTATTAACATACTAGCGTTAAAATATAATTAACCAAGTTAAGGGACCCAAATTGTAATTAACTAAACTTAAAGAATTAAGGCATTGGAAGTCCAGGGACTAAAGGGTCATTTCTCACAACTCTAAAGAGGGTATAAAAACCCCCTTTTAACAGCCATATCCATTTACCCAAACCCTACAACCACCAACCGCCTCTCCTCCCCTGCACCGACCAATTCTCCCTGATTTCTCCGGCCAAATCGCTGC
>BJCO01319115.1:1035-15646 GCA_018326465.1 Flaveria floridana | reverse complement strand
CTATATATATATATATATATATATATATATATATATATATATATATATATATATATATTAATTATTAACTTTTATATGTTTAGAGGATTGTATCATATGTTTAATGTGATGTATTTATTTGTCTTTTTTTAAACTTTATGTTTTTTTATTTTAACACAATACTTTTATGTTTTTTATAATTTTATTATAATATTATTTTAACATTAAAATTTGATCCCTTATACTTTTCATAAATTACATATTTTTTGTTTTACGTTTCGATCTCTTGCAGTTAACACATCACAGCATGCGTTTGTGCTTCAACGTTTTATCTTTATGTTGTCTTTGATAACGACCCAGTCACAACACGTTGGTTCTAAATCGACATTTTACGTCTAATTTTCGTTTGGTTTTTTATTATTTTTTTATATTCTTTTTTAATACGAGTTCTTTCCGATTTTGACAGTCACTGACGTTGGTGTGTCATTGATGCTACTTGGTATTGTTTTACACCCCCTTTGTAACGTGGGGGCCTCAATACTAGTTATCACGAGTTGACAACACAAATTCCGTTGATTTAAGTTTTTTGTAAGTTCGCTAGAAATGTGTTTTGGATAAACGATGATGAATTAAATATTTTGAACTACTATAACCTTTAAAATTAATATAAAAACAATTACTTTTTCTATGAACTTTCACGTCATGTTATAGTTATGTATATTGTATGGCGTCGTTACAATTATTTTTTCAAGGTCATAAGTTCTATTTGACCATTAGTACTATATATTTGAAATATTAGATCATTTTATTTTGTGCTTTAATCAGAAAAATGTGATATACACGTCTATATCGATGTTTGGCATTTTCTAAAATATAAAGGCACTCTACATCTTAAGAAATTGCCCACGAAACTTCTAGGCCATCGCATAAAATTGAGTAATGCTATTTTTTCTTTAAGTGGGTGTTTGAGATTACTTCTTTAAAACTCCTTTTAATTTTTAAGAATGAGATAAGTCAAAAGGAGATGAAATTATGTTTGGATGAAGATGAAATTGTAAGGAGAATGAGATTTTAAAAAGTTAAAAACTTTAACTTCCTAAAACTTCTTTTGAGAGGTCAATAAGAAGCTTCTACCGGAATCCCAAACACCCCCTAAGAATCTATGTGAGAGCTTATTTCAGTTAATTAACTTTTTATAATATTTATATTGTTGTATACAATGTTTTCAAACCTAAATCACATAACAAACCAATCATATTAACGGTTTACAGATCAGACTAATCGGATCGGTTAAAATATATCTAATTAATCGGATGGTTCAAATGAAAAACAATATAAATACACACAACCAGACCGGTTCCAGGTGTGACCGACCGGTCCGAGCTGGTTTTCAAAAATTGGTTGTACGGTTTAATATGATTGTTTTTTCACTACATTTTGGTCTTGTTACAATGATTTAAGGGGTGTTTGGGAATTGCGATAACATATTTTAGCTTTTGCACAAATTAAGCAGAACATAACTAAACACCCAAAAGCAAGTAGCATATTTATAAAGGGTGAGGTTATTTTATAAAGTGTATTTTTTTTACAAAGTGTGGGAATACACAATAAGGCTAAAAAAGTCATAAAAAATTATATCTTACAATCTAAATTGAATTTCAAAAAATTACTTCGGAGTCTCTGTTCCTTTCGTCGTTATCTTCAGGAAATAAAAAATAAAAAAAACCATTGTGTCTTTTTATGACACAATAACGTCATTATGTCTTTCATAATGATACAATGACGTCATTGTGTTTTTCATAAATGACACAATGACGTCGTGATATCTTTCATAATGATACAATTACGTCATTGTGTTTTTCATAAATGACACAATGACATCATTGTGTCTTTCATAAATGACACAATAAAAAAAACGTTAATTTTTTTATTTTTCGTTTATTTTTTTTCTTAGTGAGGATGGCTAGGGGAACAAAAGCTCGGAATTACTTTTTTGAAATTCGATTTAGATTGTGAGATATAATTTTTATGACTTTTTTTAACTCATTGCGTTTTCTCACACTTTATAGCAAAAATATACTTTGTATTTGAAACTCTTTCTATTTATAAAATTAATAAGCTTAACATATTAACACTTTCTAAAATATAAAATAATCAACAATATGTGCATAACGTATAAAATACCATTATTTAAGGGATAATTGGGTAATCCTAAACTTTTGTTCAAGGATATTAAAGCTAACCATTCAACCAATAAACATCTAAATGGAAGAATAGAAAGCAATACATATGGATCTCGCCTGCTTATGAATAAAAAATTAGATTAATGTGTTTACTCGGAACATAATCAATTATACTATATATTAAAACAAATTGAATGCTACAGTGATTTTTTTATGGTTTTGATTTTTGACCACATTAGTTTGTGAAGGTTAATATTTGGCACTGATACTTTCTTATTATGAAATGTGACCTGTCTCTTTATTTCGTGATTTTTCCTTAGATTACTTGCGTTTGTGTTTGGCGAGCATTCAACTACGTACTCATAAACGTTTGTCATTACACTTCAAACAAAAGTAAACGTTTAAATCAATTTATTTATTTTGTCTTATTTTGATTCAACTCATATGGTTTTTTAGATATAATGCCCAAAGTTTTCCTGGACGAATTTTGTTTTAGATGAGATCTAGGTGCAGTTTGTTTTTTTAGAAGTAAAATGTCTACCGTATGCGAATCATATCTGCAGACATTTGTAAAATAATAGGTGGACCAAACCTTTACAGTTTGTAATAAAAAGTCTGTTTGGTTTTTACCTTCTGCGGTGGATTCGTGATGACTAGGAGGGTGAATGGCGGTGAGATGGGGTGTGCAACGACTGTGGGTTCGTGAGGGTTAGGGTTCGTGACGGCTATGGGTTTGCGAGGGTTCGGGTTCTCGACAACTGTGGGTTCGTGAGGGCAAGGTGCGCGACTGGACGGCCAACAGCGAAGGGACGAGGGTAGGGGTATATATAAGAGGCACCGGAAGAAATGGTGGAAGGGTTTCACAAAAGGGTTGAGAAGATTATGGGTTTGAGAAGAGGTTTGAAGTAATATATTTATGTATGTATCAAGAAGGCCATGCGAATACGTTTTATAATGAAATCTCTTCAAAAACAGTCTGCAGACACTTATGTTTATGTGTGGCCTGCACAGTGCAAACATATTTTTATAGAAAACAAACACCACATTAAACTAATCACCTTTTGGTTGTGTAACTGTCATCTTATATCACTAGGCTCCAACCTCCCGTCCCATTTTACTCGTAAGTATGTCGTGTAAATTATATAACGTGCGCATCAATTTTAGACCGGTAAGTTGATACAAGTTATTACTAAAAGTTAATTTGACGCATTTAAGGTCTTGTCACCTAAATTTTAAATAGATCGGCCCGTATTTGGATCATCATGAAATAAATACAATGTTACAGTAAATTGATAATGACAAATAATAAAAAGACAAAATTAACATGATCACTTTGGATTTCAAAGAATTTAAATCGATCGATCATTCCGTTTTCTCCACTCATATTATTTTCAACTTTAATTAATTTATATAAAAAGAATCTACTGAAATGGTACCAATGTGTTATGACTTCTCTCTCAAGTGAAGGTGTTCAAGTTCTGTTATGGATAGATTTATGAGTAGTTTTTTTAAAAGAAAATTTTAAATGGTGATATGGTGTATCGGTTTACTGTTCAGAAAAATAAAATAGATTGTAATATTATATATTAATATTTTGTGTTCAAGTTATTATTTATCTATTATATTACATTAACTCATATATGTCATGTTTGCCACCGTATTTTACTGAATTCACAATTTGGGCACTCTAACTAGGGAATAAAACATATTAGCAATCGTCACAAATTTAAAAAATGGAAGCTGTTGCCCCAACCGAAGAGACACGTGATGGTGTTCCCGCAATACCTTCTACTACCCGAAGCTTGAATCCTAGTAATAGTAAGGGGTACGTAAAAGATTCTTTAAAACGACACAAATTCAAATCCAGTTACTAATAGTCTAGGAGCGATGTATTATTCGTTAAAAAGATAAAAAAAATAAATAAAAAACAAAAAAAAGTAAGGTTTATACTTTATAGTAAGCTGATGTCAAATCAATAGGCATTTAAGTACGGGACCGTAAAGAAGAAAACTCCAGCACGGAACAACCTTATTGTCAAGTAGCGGTGTTTCGTTTCGCCTGAGAAAAATGCCATCCTGGCGACAGATAAATTTCCGAAAACGATGTCGTACTCAACTCCGTCGGTTGATGCATTTTCCGGTGGTCCCGACCATCTCCGTCACTACTTCCGGCACCAATTCCTCCACCTCGATCTAACTCTCTCTCTATAAATCTCTTCATCCGGAATCATATATATCAAATCAACGTTACGTACACTCGCATATATACATATATCTTGATCATAATGTCCGAAATCCTGCACATCTTCCACCAGCCTCCACCATCGCACCACCAAATGCATTCTCACCTTCAACGAGATTTAATTAACGTTGTTGAATCCCAGCTGGTTAACTGCTCATTCGAATCTGATTTCGGAAGATTTGAGGAAACTGATCTAACTTTCCAGTGCTCTGATCAGTTCGACGGAACTGGTGTTTTCAACTGCTTATCAGGTTCGTCCGTTGATGAATTGTCCAAGGTGACTGCAGTCACTGAGAAGAATCACACCACCAGGAAGAGAAAACCTGAGGTTTGTTATCGATCCTAACGGAAAAATCGGATGTTCAAATTAAACTCACATTTACCACTACACTCTACACTAGTACTATAACATACTCCTAATTCCACACTAAAACTGATTTACATCGGCTCGTTATAGACGACCTTGAATCCTTACTAGAGAGTTTGACAGCTTTATATTAAATTAACTTTGTCATTACATGTAATTAACCCTACACTCAAAACTCACATTTACATGATATTTGTGTTTTATATTTGGATCATTGCTATATAATTTCTTTTATAAATTTATATATATTCCAGATTCATTTCTAAAGTGAATTAATCAGGTGACAAAATTTCTTTTATGTAATAAAATACAAGTTTGGTCCACTTTGCTAAAAAAATTGGTGCAACTTATGTTGTTATACTATTTTGTAGTTGTTGTTTATAGCTGCTTATTATACTCTATAGTATTTAATAAAAGAAGAATTTTTTTGCCATTTGTTATTTTTTTAACCCATCTTTTTGTTACATACTCTTTTTATAGATATCCTCATATAATTTCCCTCCAAAATGATATTATAGTAATTTAAACACTTAAACTAATTTTTCTCTCTTATTAAAAATCAATTTTATTAATTGCTGCATTTCTCTCTCTTATCTAAATTTTTTAAAATCAAGCTATCTTTTTAGAAATAGATTTTATTAAGGAAATTAAAAATTACATCTTTTTATTAAAATAGAAATAATATAAAAATAAAACTTTTATATAATATGAAATTTTCTAAAACACTAAACCTTTTCAAACTAAATATTTTAAATGGTCCTTTTTAAAAAAATTATACAAAAGGTGAATTTTTTAAAAACAGTCTTATTAAAACAACCATAATGATTATAAATCGAAGTTTTTAATAACACAAGAAATTTATACATAAGTGTCTAAAACAATTTCGTAATGTGTCATACTAACTTTCTCATTTCTCGCTATTATTAATAATAATATTAAATACTAATAATATTACTCATACCAATTTTAAATTAAAAAATATATAAATTAATAAATTAAAAACTTATTTTTTATTTAAAACACACTTTTTAAAAATTAAAGTTTTATAAAAAAAAGAATACAACAAACTTTTTTATAAAAAGATCATTTTTTCTTACAACAAAATATTTTAAAACCATAATTTTTTATAAAACAAAATATTAATAAAAATACATTATTGTTTATTTACTTAAATTAGCTACTTATACGTAATTATAATTATAATTTATTTTCAAGCATGACTTTATAATTAATACATTTTTGTTACTAATTATTTAATATTTTATTTAATCAACTCCTTGTAATACACGGGGTGCTAACCTAATTATTAATATAAGATGTGACAAACATAAACTTATCAAGTTATCATCGGATCTTTACTTGGTGTATTTAGATAAAAGAATTATTAATGAGATAACTTGAGCTCAAAAGAACATATTAGTCAAAGAATTATAAATGAACATTTATCAAACATTATTTTAATATATTATTCAATCAATAAAAAAAAACACATGATTAATTCAACAGAACAATTAAACAAACTTTAATAGTCGAATACATCCATTGTAAATTGTACGTAGGATACAAGAAAAATGAGATAAAACAAATATTTCTCTATCATAGGATGATAAAGAGACTGTTTAACAAATAATAATAAGAAACAATGCGATAGAAAATTAAGAGATTAGAAATGACTAATTATACTAAACATATGCTTAGTCCACTTGTATCTTTCTACAACCATTGTTTGTATTATCCACTTCATCCACATGGTTTTTAAAAAGAGTATATATATAATTAAGATATTCCCGTGTTTAGTGAAAACCTTGATATTTAGCCACATTCTTGGGTCCTTTTTTGTTGTTTTCCTATATATTTGGTATCTAGTCTAATGTTCCATAAGCAGATTGTTGATTGCGATTCGGGGTTAATTGGACCACCCAAAGCTAGGAAAACCGCTCTTAATGGAAATTCAAAGCCTAAGACGGAACAAAAGCCTGATTATGTTCATGTGAGGGCTCGTCGTGGGCAAGCAACTGATAGCCATAGTTTAGCTGAAAGAGTGAGTTACCAAACCTTTGTTTTTTACTTAGTTTACACTTTAATGATGTGAAATAATTGTATCCTAATTAATCAACTATCAAGCATCCATGGGTAAAAGCACCCCTAGCTAAATGTATAAAAGTTTTTGATCATTTGATTTTGTGATATGATAGGCAAGAAGGGACAGAATTAAAAGGAAAATGCAAGTTTTGCAAGATTTGGTTCCAGGGTGTAATAAAATTACCAGCAAGGCTGCAATTCTTGATGAAATCATTACTTATGTTCAAAGCCTTCAAAGGGATGTTGAGGTAAAGTTTTTACTTTTGTTTTTGTTTTTATTATTTTTGGGTTATTTTTTATACAAAGCAAGCTGCAGCTGATTTACGTAACATTTTCAGTTTCTAACCATGAAACTTGCTGCTTCAGCTTCATGTGTAGACTTCAATGTGGACAACTTATTTCCTGCAGAGGTAAACATCTTCATCTTAAATCATCATAAAATAACAAACACATGTTTACACTATTAAAAACCATCTTATGTATCATGTTAAAGAAAAATCTAAATGTCCATACAGTTCTCCTAGTTTGTATTGAGCATCCCTTTAATTATACATAAAATGGAAGTTTCTTGCTTATAATGTATGTTTTCAGCAGTAGCAGATGCAGCAAAACTAGCAGCATATACAACTTTCCTAGTGGTTGCGAACCTAAATTACCAGCGTTATGGTTCAAACAAAATGATAGCTAGCAGTACGTACGGAGCATTCATCGTAGGTTGTTAAACGATCATTCTTGATAATCATAGGAATTATTGGTAAAAGGATCAGAGACCCTGTTGTTTTTTGTCCAGGTTCCGACCTTAGGAGATTTGTTTAGTTGCAAAAGTCAGTGTTTATTTAGGTTTTTGATATATAATGTGTATTATTTAATATTTCTTATGGTGAATAAAAACATTGTTAAGTGTGTTGTTGCAATACTTTTTTTGTCTATGTGGATGTTATTGGGTGTCAATTCCAAGATCACTTATTTGACCAAGGTAGAATCTAAATCTTTGTCTAAAGTTATAATCATGTTGATTTAAGGAATTGGTTTTACAAGATATAGATATTAATGCACATGTTCACCGATTTGCTCAAACTGTAAATTCGCTCTCTTTTGCTCAAATTATGAGAAGATTCAAGAGAAGCAATTACCTAAAATTTCTTATGATGATGACGGTGGAAGGGGCTCATGCGTCGCGGGGGCCGGCCCCGCGCGGCAACACCGCCGCCGGTCCCCCACGCCGTGAAAACCCGTGTCGTGCTACATGGTGTCGTCGTGCCACACCACCAAAATACCCCCACATTTGACCGTTTAACGGTTATTTTTTTTGCAGTGACGGAGCTTGAGCGTTTATTTAATAAGTGTTCAGTCTTAATTAAATTTAGATGACTTCAATAGAAAATACATGAAAGATTACTATTTAGCGTTTATTTTTCAAGTTGATATAAATAAAAAAAAATTATGAAACTTGTTATCATCTACGAAAATTTTCTTCCATAGTTACTTTTTCGTTCTCATAATAATTTAGTAAAGTGTTATGTAATTAACTTCATCGTAAATACCAAACTAATCAATATAACAGTTTAAAACCTCAAAATCTTGCCGACTTCGATGAGACGACGTCCAATGTTGACATCTAGATCTAGAATTTATGACTTCCGTATTATCTGAACAACAAAACTTTTTACCAAACTTTAATTTGCAATCGTAAGAATTTAAATATCACATCGGGTTGCAGAGACTAACTTTAAAATTTGAATTTGTTAAGTATTCATTTAAAAAAACTAGGCTGAGACAAACAGAACGGTAAAGACCCGAACAGACCATGAATGTTAACATTAATTAGGTCGGGTTTGGAACAACGAGTTATCTCATGGTGTGTTTACCCCTTTTTTATATGTAAGGTTATTCAAAAAAAAAAAATGAATGACAATATATATGCAAGAAGAAAGAAACAACATGACTACGCAATACGCATATTACATATTACCAGTGACCGAGAAGATTTAAGGAAAACTAATGAATAGTTAAGGTAAAATACTAAAGCCAATATAATTTATACTAACAATATGCTGAACAACAATATGTATATTAAACCTAACCAAAAGATAATGATAAGCTATAATAAAAAAATAAATTAAGCAAAAGATAATTAAAGAAATAAATATTATTGAAACTCTAAACTATCTTCACTCTGGATTCCGTTCTGTTACGTGTTTATCTGATGGGTCATCATATCGCTGCATCACAAAGATGAATAAACAACTGAATCATGAAATGCATCTACTAGAAATCAGTCAAAGAATAAAATAAATAAGTTGTATCGTGTGCTGAACATAAAACACACACACATACAAACTGGCTACAAAATAGGCTATGTACCGCACCTGAAATGGGGTGTTGGCACACTTGATCATCCACCAAAAGAAAACACATTTCTAGCTGATCCATGTGTATATTCCAATATCATAAAGCCAAACAAATTATATCTAGAGATTACCCCATAGCAATTATACATTGATGACACACTGTTTGAGTTGTCATGGTTGGATAAAACACAAGTTAATTTGCATATAACGAGTATAGAAAAGTAAGAGTCGTCTTGTCACGCAAAACTAAAATACGAAAGAAAAAACAAATATTTTCAGACTTTTATTTAAAGTGTAAGTTAAATCAAATGAAAACAATTAAGAAAGAAATGATTTTAACCTAAATTTATGAGAAAAAGAAAAATACGTTCAAGATTCAAGTTCAAAGATCCACACTTTAGTTTCATAAGAATTGATTAGGAGTCACAAAGAAATGATTTTACGAAATCATTCTATTGAAGTGATAATTATGAAACAACCTTTTAAGACTCGCTCGTTCACATGATTACCAACTCATCTATGAAAATAATTCACACACAAAACAAACTCATGATAATTTTTTTGTGTCAAAATAACATAACCCAAAATATCAATTCAACGGAACCTTGGTGCTTCACTTACAAGAACTCCTCTCCTGAAAGTGATTGCAAACGAGTTAACCATGCATCAACATGAATGGATCTTCAGCAATTGATTGAATGTTGTTAGAGCTTAAATCGGGTGAATTCATGGAGAAAAAACGCACTCGAAATTGCCTCAAAATCATAAGTGGGAAGTTAGGTTTGAATCCTAGAGTTATACTTAAATAATGCTCAAAATCCCAAAAAGTTCAACGTTGGCTAAAGACCAACGCATAGTGCTCACAAGTAAGAGTGTTCAAATTCGAATATCCAAAAATTTTCAAAGAGTGGATTTCACTATCCAAATCTGAAATTTTGGATTTAGATAAGGATATCTGTACGGATGTCCAAATTTCAAAAAAAAAATATATATTATTTAATAAATTTTATAAAAATTAATAATTATTATTGAGAAGTTTTCGGGTATCTGAAGTATTTATAAAAAATATCTGAAAATATCCAAAATTTTAAGTAATATTTATTATTTTATAATTTTATAAAAATATTTCAGATAATTCGAATATCCGAAAATTCTCAAAATCACTCTCTGATATGAAATTCAGATATTTTTAAAAACCCCACTCACCCGGGGGGGGGGGGGGGGAGGGGGGGGGGGGGGATAGTGCGCTGGGTATCTTCAGATTCATGATTTTCTTATGTATTACGATGAGTGATACACTGGTATTAGAGCACAATGCGCTGGTAGTGGAATACAATGTGTCGGAACCTCGTTTTTTGTCTTTTTACTCCCAATTGCTTCATCTTTACTTGTACGAACTTCCATCCTTTTATTGATCTTCCAAGGACGCATTAAAACGCCCAGGTTAATTACGGTCTTTAAGCACTCAACACCTGCAACGCAAACACATCTCAAAGTAATCTTGTTTCACACTCATAAACATATAGAAACACACAACTAACTATGTTTAACACTAAACAAATAACACTTGATCTAAGTAATCACTCATAGGGTATCAGAGTTGAAATGACCTACCACTTGAAGACATAATAATACTACATATGTTATAATAAAATGTTAGGTACAATAATCTCATTAGTCATAATAAGGAGTTGCGATGATGAATACAGATAAAATTATCCTTATCTCGCGTGCATGGCAAATTCAATTATTCTAAAGTCAGTTTCAATGTTTGTTTTTCATTAATTATAACAAGCATAATAATTGGATTGTAAGTCAAGTACAGATTATGTATCAAATAAGATGTTAACGTATAAAAGATAGAGTTCAATGAATAAGTAGGCAACGTGTTTCAAAAATGTCGAACTCAACTATAGTTCTACAGCAATTCATTAGTACCAACCAAATTAATGAAATCAAATAATGGTAAAAAATCTACACCACAACAACATGGTTAAGAAATCTACACCACAACAACAAATAGTATATAATAGAATTCCTTCCATGCTAATGGATAACAAAGTAGAGATCGAACTCTATACTTTGTCCAAATGCATACTAACGTCATAGTATACAGAGATAACTAGTAGGTGACCCGCACGTTGCAGCGGTGGTTAACAACTTTGGTGGATTGTACGTTATGTTTCTATTACTTATATATTATTACACGCAGTTATGTTATGAATAAAATTTATACGAAACGTAGATAAAAGTAAGCACGTCTTAACGAAATATTTGAAATTTTATAAAACATTATATTTTAAAAGTTAGGCGAAAAAAGAATATGATAAAAATAAATTATAAGAATTAAAATAATAAAAATATAAAACAATAAAAAACATGAATAAAAAACCTAAAAGGAATATCAAAGTGGAACAAATGAGGTGACGTGGTAGACTAGCATTTAGAAGTTGTACATGATGGAGCAACTCTTTACTATTTGGTATTTATATACAATATATATATTAGTAACAAATTTAACATATAAGGGAAGGTTTATTTGTTAATCAGTTGTTATTGTGTTGACTCCGTAACTCAAATTTAGTGTTGGAGAAAACAATTTGACGTAACAAGATGTTTCACGAGCCATTTATATTATATAATAAAAAAGACAATCTAATCATTTAACTAAACATCAAAAATCCAGAAATTTAGTGTTGGAGAAAACAATTTGATGTAACAAGATGTTTCGCGAGCCATCTATATTATATAATAAAAAAGACAATATAATCATTTAACTAAACATCAAAAATCTAGATTTAATGTTAAAGCGTTCAATTTCCTACCATTGGTGCTACTATTGGAGTGCACAGGAAAATTTTCAAGTAATAGTAAGTAAATATCAAAAGTGTTTTAATTACATCATTAATATTTTTATTTATTTAAATTCAGGTCAATTATATTTGTATTTGTTCCAATCAGGTCATTAATATTTGTATTTGTTCCAATCAGGTCATTAATATATGTATTTGTTCCAATTAGGTCATAAATATTTTTATTTGTTTCAATTATATCACTAAAGTTTTTGAAGTGTTCTAATCAGGTTACTCATTTTTTTAATTTTTCAAATAATTCAAAAAGTTTTATAAATGATTTGTTATTTATAAATAGTGCTAATTTTTAAACATTTCATTTTTCTTAAAAAAATTACAATTTATAAACGACCTAATTAGAAAAATCCTAAAATTTTAGTGACCTGATTAAGACAGAAAAATTATGAGTGATCTAATTGTGACAAAAATTTATGAGTGATCTCATAAGAAACATACTGAAACTTGATTATTATTTTATGAAGTTATCCCAAAAATATATTAGATATGATTTATTTTAACAACCTTTTTCATAAATAGGGTGCATATAATGTGATTAGATCTCATTTGTAATTATTTTAATACTTTTATAAAGAGTAAATTTCGGTTTTAGTCCCTGTGGTTTAACCATTTTAGTATAAAAAAGAATCTTTGATCATATAATACCCTGTGGTTTAATTTTTGTAACGGTTTTGATCCCTGACACTAACTCTGTTAGTTTTTACAGTTAAATGTGAGGATACTTTGGTCATTTTACATTTAGAGGACTAGTTATGTAAGTTATATTAGATTAGGATAATTGTTGTAATTTTTTAAAACAATAAAAAATAAAAAAACAAAACTTACACCTAATCTAACCCAAATCCCCAACACTCCCACCATTCTAAAACCCCCCACCACCCCCTTCCTCCCCTTGCACCAACTCTACTTGAAGGAACAACTGCATTCGGTAATCATATCATTTTTATGTTCTTATAATCATATCATTCTTCGCTCCAGTTGAAGATACTTTATAGTCTCTCCACCTTTACCAATAATCACACCAACCCTTACATTTGGTATCTCAATCTTTTTACTTGGGGCTCCATAACCATAACCAGAAGGTACAGAAGGAGTAGACAAATAAGGCTTCTACCCATAATCTGCATATTACAAACCCTAAATCATAAATCATAAAGGTAAAAAAGCAACAGAAGATTCAAACAACGAAACGAACCTGCAGGACCAGAGCTGAAGCCCTTGTTATCACCAGAATCATATACACCGCCGCCGCCGCCGCCGCCGTTCTCAAACTTCAGTCGTTTTGCCTCGGCGTTGTTGAAGATACGAGCAGCGATCTTCTGAGCCCTCTGTTTCGCGAGCTCGATCTCATCTACAGGTGCATGTGTGTTATATGTTGATGTGGAGTCAGGGGACTAAGAGTGGAGAATGGGGCGGAGAATCTGGTTTGCCGGCGGGCGGACGGCGGCGGCGGTGTGGTGGTGGAGTCGTCGTACTTGCGTTTGTCGGTGGTGTAGTCGTCGGCGGAGTTGTACTGTGGATCATCAGCCATTGAGTGGTGTTATGAGGATAAAGAGAAAAGGGTTAGGGAAACCCTAGAAATGTTTGATGATCTAGAGGATGAAATTTAGGATTTGGGTTGGATTAGATTTAAGTTTTGTTTTTTTATTTTTTATTGTTTTAAAAATTATAATAATTATCCTAATCTAATATAATTTATATAATTAGTCCTTCAAATATAAAATGACCAAAGTACTATCACATTTAACTGTAAAAAGTAACAGAGTTAGTGTCAGTGATTAAAACTGTTACAAAATTAAACCACAAGGCATGAGATGATCAAAGATTTCTTTTTTGACTGAAATAGTTAAAATGATTAAACCACAGGATCAAAACCGAAATTTACTCTTTTATAAATAACTGATTAATTATTCACAAGCAAGTTGTGCCTTTTTAATATTATTGTACAATAACATCCTAAACTAGATTTATTTTAGGGATAGGTTTATAGTAAAAGAGTATTTAATCTAAAAATATTAAGAAGGATTGTGTGTTTGACACGTATCCTTCTATTGTTATAAAGATAATGATATTTTGATTATTATGTCAAATATCAAATTGTGTCACATACGTTTATTATGTCATATATTTTACATCATTTGTTATATGTTATTATTGTATTTTACGCTTTAGATCATTTCGTGTTATTATTGTCATTGTTTCTATAGATTATATAAACTTGTCTATTATTGTGTTTTATAACTAAAAGTGCATAATTGTAACATCTCGAATTGTTATTGATAAAAAGTTAATTTTGTAAAAAAAAAAAGATTAAAATCAATATGTTGATGAATAATCATAATAATAATAATAATAGTAAAAAAATATAATTAATAACTAATAATTCTTACATAAAATAATAACAGCTCAAATCTTCAGGGGTTAAAGTATAATTTATTTAAAACTAAAAACCAAACTTTGAAATTCAAGTGTTAACCATTAGAAACCTCAGGGACCCATTGTGTAACTTTCAAAAACACAACACCCCACCTCCATTTT
>BJCO01318096.1:0-12382 GCA_018326465.1 Flaveria floridana | reverse complement strand
GACTGATCCAGTCTCCTGGATTAATCGTGTGACTTAGCCATTCGCATGAAGTTATTCATGCGTATGGTCCATTCGCATGGCCCATTCGCATGATAACTACATCATATTAAGTTTGAATGTGTTAATCATTACAACATTATGCATATCAATTCAAACAAAACCAAACCTATATAATTAGTCATTACTTAACCCATTAATGAAATATATAAACATTATAATATAAACAACCACATGTATTTCATTAATCATCATTCAATTACACATAATCAAGACGTTTTACATTCAACTCAGAATCTAGGAACACATGTATCAACACCCTAATCTTTGGACATCTATAGAGACTGGTTATACTGTACCAGTCAGTGCAAATGGGGTGAAGTTGACTTTGGGGGGTATGAATGAAACTCAGAAAGTTCCACAAAACGCTGAAAAGAAAGCGTATGCACTGTTGACTCAATCGATACCTAAGGATATATTCCATCAATAAACAAGCAGTCAAAGAAGCTGTGGGAGGCGTTAGAAAAGAGATATGATGGTAATGCAACCTTGAAGGCGCTGAAGGCTAAAACTCTCAAAAAGGAATTTGATAATTTCTCACCAATAGGAAATGAGAGCTTAGATGATATTATTGATTGATTTTATCATTTGATGAGTGAAGTGCATACTCATGGTGTGACTATATCTGTGGAAGACAAAGTCTGCCAGACAAATGGGATCCATTTGTGTCTAATCTGAGACAGAATGATACTCTTGCTATATTAGACATATATGATTTCATTTTGAAGTTAAGGGAGGAAGAACTACGACTGAAATACAAGTCTAAGAAAGGATCCTACGCTCAGAATCCTTCAATGTATAACTCTGTTACTACTCCAGCTTCATAAGGCGCACCACTACAAACAACGTTTGTGTCTAATTCATCTGCTCCTTCCCAAAGAAGTTCCTCTGGAAGCGAAGCGTAAGGTTCATCTGGAACCTAATACATATGATGGGTTGTTCAGTCATATGATGGGTTAGTCACTGGTAAGATTGGAAATTGTCATCTCGCTGATGAGGACTACGAGCAGGTGGATGAGACTGAGTTGGAGCGTATGGATATTATGTGGGCTTTGGATAGTGCAGTTAGGAGAGCCAAAAAGTTTGTTAAAAAGACGGGGCAGAACTTGGTTGCTACTAAAGACACTACGTTTAGGTTTGATAAAACCAAGGTCACATGCTTCAACTGTGGTGAAAAGGGGCACTTTAAACGTGAATGTGTAAAGCTGAAGAAGACAGGTAATGGAAACCCGTTTCCTTCGTTCAACCGTCAGGACAAAGAGCAGATTGGTGCATCATCAAGAAAAGAGTCAAAAGCTATGGTCGCTCAAGGTGATGAAGGACAAGACTGGTCCTTCTGATTTGTATCTGAGGGAGAGTCAAAAATAGCACAAGTTGATGATTTGGATGATGGATCTGCAAGCGAGGGAGACATCATAGCTGAGCATGCACGTTCAGATTTTGAAGAAGCTATGGATGTGGTAGATCATCTTGTTGAAGAAGAGTTAAATGCTGCAAACTCAGAATCTCCAGTCATTGAAGAGTCTGACTCTGCTTTTATAGCTGATTCGTCCAGTTCCGCACAGGTATACTCTAAAGTCGAATTGTTTGATAAACATGCTTGTGCTGAATGTGATAAATTTAGAGAAAGCATTGACTTAAAATTTTCTAGATTATTAGAACACAATGATAATCTGGTAAATGATTTAAAACTATGCACTGAAGCAAACCATGTTTTAAAACAAAATGAGTGTAGTTTTAAAGAAAAGATAGAACTGCTAGGGAAACAACTAAGGGAGGTTGTTGCCCTTAATCAATCAAATGAAAATAAGTTCTATCTAACTACTTTAGAGGAAACTAAAAAGGAAAAAGCAGTGTTGCAAGTCAAAGTTGAATCTTTAAAACAAAAACGCATAGTGTAGCAAGTTCCTCACACATAGTTCAGAACTTAGTGAAAGAACGTAACAGTGGGGAAGGTCTGGGATATAAAGTAGTACCACCACCACATGCAATCCTTTTAAATGCTAAATGTAGACCCATAAATAATAACCTGGTTAAGGATCATGTGGTGACTACTCCTCTGGTCAGTGATCCAGAGTCCACAGGTAATCATGTGCAGTCTGTCACTGAACAGAAGGCTACTACGTCAGGATAGAAAGATAAGGTGCTTAAAGAGGATATGTGCGTTAAAGTTAGAAAGGATAGTGTTGGGTCGGGTTCACAAACATCTACGTCAGAACCTAAAAGTTCAAAACCAACAAACCTTAAACTTGTAAATCATCAAAATGTTGATAAAAAGAAAGAAAAATGCATTCAAAATGTCAAAACAATTAAGTTTGTTAAAGAAGGTGAAGCATCTGAGAAGAATGAGAAAAAGACCAGCTCCCGACCACACTCAACCCCTCACAGAAGATCTCCCCAACCTATCGAAGGTAGATACTGCTATAGTTGTGGAAAACGAGGACATATTTCTCCAAACTATCCTCATTATCAGACACCTAAAAGAAAAATTGAACTTTTTGATGAAAAACCAAGAGTTTTTAAAAATAGATCTAATACTCCTCCTAGATACCAAAGTCAACACAGACAAGCTCAAAGCAAAGCTGTGTTGCCTAAGGTTAAACCTAGGACTATTAGTGAACCAAAAGTTCATACCATAAGCCAGTCGTCTGTTTACCACAAACAGGCCTTGCACAAAACTTGTTTATGGAAAGAAAAATCAACTAACGTGTCTGACAGTGAGAACAAGAAGAAGAAAGATGTTTCCTCATCCTTTGAAGCTCAGTGGGTTGAGTTCATGATATGTGATATCTCTGGGAAACCCAAGCCTGTAAAGGCTTGGGTCCCCAACCTGAACTAATAAATTCCAATCTTTATGCAGGTTGTCCGCTACAGCGCTATCACTAATACCTGGATTATTGATAGTGGGGCTTCCAGGCACATGACCGGGAATTTGTCTCTCCTTTTCAACATCAAGCAAATTAAAAGGGGACATGTATCATTCGCAAGAAACAAAGGAGGTCATATCACCGCTCAAGGCGAAGTGGGAAACGAAAAGGTAAAGTTTGACAAGGTCAACTACGTTTAGCAATTGCAAAACAACTTGCTTTCTGTCTCCTAAATTTGTGATAAGGGCTTTAAAGTCGTGTTTGACAATAAGAAGTGTTACATACTTAAGAAGGAGTATGTGATCCCGGAGGAGCAAGTTCTAATGTCGGCCTCAAGATATAACAACCTGTATGTCTTGGACCTTTTAAAAGCCTCCATAACTGAGTCTACTGCTCAGTGTTTCTTGTCAAAAGAAACTGAAAGGGATTCAGTTTCCTGGCATAGGAGAATGGGACACATCAATCCCAGGAAGATAAACCATCTAGTTCAGAATGATCTGGTGGATGGAGTTACTATCAAGACCTTCTAGCTCCCAGATTTCTACATAGCATGAAAGAAAGTGAAACAGACAAAGAAGTCTCACAAATCAAAGAAAGTTCATTCTATCGAGATTCCTCTTGAGCTTCTACATATGGATCTGTTTGGCCCTTTCAGTACAAAGAGCATTGCTGGTGATTGGTACTGCTTTGTGGTGACAGATGATTATTCAAGATTCTCCTGGGTGATGTTTTTGAAAGCAAAGTCAGAGACATTTGAATCATTCAAACATCTAGTTACCACATTGGAGTCACTCTACAAGCTGAAAGTAAGGAAAATACGTTCAGACAACGGGACAGAATTCAAGAATCAGTAGATGGAGGCATTCTATTATGAGAAAGGGATTGTTCATCAATTCTCTTCTGCCTACACTCCACAGATGAATGGAGTTGCTGAACGGAAGAATAGGAGCTTGATAGAAATAGCAAGTACAATGCTAGCTGACTCAAAACTGCCGGTTCAATTCTGGAACGAGGTAGTGGCTAATGCATGCTATACTCTAAATCGAGTCTTAGTGGTCAAACGTCATGGAAAAACTTGTTATGAGTTGCTCCGGCAACATAAACCCAACTTGGAGTATTTGGAACCATTTGACGCACCCTGCATGTTGTTAAAGAAAAATCAGACTGGGAAGTTCTATGAGAAGGCAGAAGAAGGTATCTTCCTTGGCTACAGGATACCAGACAAAAGGGTTTACAATGACTCAACTGGTCAGGTAGAAGTGTGGTGCAATGTTGATGTACAAAGATATACACCCCCTGTGCGGGAAACAGACCTTCCTTCTTCTTTGACCATGATGGATTTTTTAAATCGTTCAATCTACCTTCTTCCCATTCTGATGATGTGTTGGCCACACAAATGATGTACAATGTTCTAAACACTCCTACTCGAGACTCGACATCCTCGACTCCATTAGAAGGTACCACTAGCTCTTCAGGGGGAGAACTAGAGATAAGCGATTCCTCTGATGATGAAGAAGCTGAACCTGAAAATATGAACCAGGAGGAACAGGTTCCCACTACTGAAAGTACACCTACAGCTAATCATGAAGTAACTGGAACTTCTGAACCCAGTCCTTCAACAGCCACAGAAACTGAACCTATGATTCCAAACCTAGATAATGAAGTAGCAGTTCCCACAACTCCCGAAACTAGGATTAATATGAATCATCCCCTGGACAACATCATCGGTGATATTATCTCGGGAGTTTAGATAAGAATTCAGCTCTACTCAGGTGATTATGCTGCTGTCATGGAAAAGGGGTACATACACGATGGGGCATATTGATGTTTTATGTCTCAAGTTAAGCCCAAGTATGTAAGTGAGGCCTTAAAGGATGAGGCATGGGTAGCTGCCATGCAAGAAGAACTCCTACAGTTTAAGAAGTTAGGTGTCTGGACACTTGTCGATAGACCAAAAAGTGCAAAAGTGATTGGAACTAAGTGGGTTCTTCGATGTAAGAAGGATGACCAAGGGGTCATAATCAGAAACAAGGCTAGACTGGTTGTTCAAGGGTTCAGGCAAGTCGAAGGATTGACTACAATGAAGTGTTTGCATCAGTGGCAAGGATGGAAGCAATTAGAAACTTCCTATCCTATGCATCCTTTATGCAGATCAAAGTTTATCAATTGGATGTGAAAAGTGCATTTCTTCAGGGTGAGATCCGCGAAACTGTTTACTTTAGTCAACCTAAAGGATTCGAGGATCCTTATCATCAGGATAGAGTTTATAAACTAGACAAGGCATTGTACGGGCTCCATCAAGCCCCTCGAGCCTGGTATGAGAAACTCTCCACTCATCTACTGAAACATGGCTTTTGTAGAGGTGTAATTGACTGCATGTTGTTCATAAAGGAAAAAGATGGTGATTTACTACTAGTAAAGATATACGTGGATGACATAATCTTCGGTTCCAAAAACAAAGCATTATGTAAAGAATTCGAATCAGTGATGAAAGCTGAGTTTGAAATGAGTACCATGGGAGAGATGGACTTTTTTATTGCTTTACAGGTTGATCAGACACCAAATTGAATCTTCCTGCATCAGACCAAATATGTTGGAGATATCCTTAGTTGGTTTGACATGAAGAATGTCACGGTTGCAGGTACTCCACTTGCCACGAACCATGATGTGGCACTCGACGAAAATGGTGATCTGGTAGATGCCACTATGTATCGAGGAATGATCGGATCTCTCATGTACCTCACAGCTTCTCGTCCTCATATTATGTATGCCACGTGTCTCTATTCCAGATATCAGGCAAAACCAAAAGTAAATCATCTGATTGAGGTAAAAAGGATCTTTTGTTATCTGAAGGGTAATCCAACGCTTGGGTTGTGGTATCCTCATGATGATGACTTTGAGCTAACTTCGTATAGTGACTCAGATTATGGTGGTTGCAAGATGAATTACAAGTCAACATCCGCGGGATGTCAGTTCTTTGGAAGACGATTAGTCACCTGGCACTATAAGAACCAGACGTTTGTTGCTCTGTCAACATATGAAGCTGAATACGTTGCTGCGGCAAGTTGCTGTTCACAAATCATCTGGATTCAACAGCAAATGCGTGACTACGGTTTGAAATTCTCTATCACTCCTATATTTGTTGATAATTCTGCTGCTATTGCTGTCACCAAAAATCCGGTCCAACAACCTAAAACTAAACATAGTGGAATTAACTATCACTTTATACGTGATTGTTTTGAAAAACAATTAATCGATATTGTTAAAATTAACACGGATTTCCAACGCGCCGATCTCTACACAAAAGCTTTTTTTAAACCTTGATTTTATTATCTATTAGAGGTCAATGGCGTTAAAAAGAAAGATGTTGTGATTCCAGACGAATCAAGTTCATAGTCCGTCTCTATGTTTTAATTTTTAATTTTATTTTCCTTTATTTTATTTTTCTATCTTTAAAAATTCAAAAACACAAAAAGATTTTCGATTTTAGAATTTTAGGGGAGAATAGTTTTAGTTTCAGTAGTTAGTATTTAATTACTTATAAAAAAATAATAATGGGGGCGGGCAGATAAGAAGCAAAGGTATCAAATCTGTGAAATCGATCCAAGATAATGGAAAATGATAGTACACAGACATTAAATTGTTCGGGACACCAAAAAGATTTAAATGTTCAAAAATGTTATATTTAAAGTTACAAAAATTTATAAGTCTAAGAAGTCAAAGGCTAATAAGTTGAAAAATGATAGTAAGCTAGTCTACTACTGTGGTTACATAGAGTAAGTAGATCTAGGGGTTGCTAGTCCATTATATGATGTGTTGGTAGATTCAACACAATAGTAGACTTTATTGGTGAACAAATTAAAACTAAATCATTCAACAGGCTGTGGGTGTCCATCTCATCCCTGGTTAGCACAATCAACTTATTTCCAATAAGGGGTAAAGAGCAAAATGAACACCACAAATGTGTGCGAACGACCATAAAAAGGAGCAAAGTGCATGAAAAATGTGAAATGCAATCAAGCTTATGATAAATGTTGTTGGTGCGTTATACGTAAAATAAAATTGCTCTAACAAGAAGATAGGTTGTGTGCCTCTCTGCTATGCGATGGCACTGACCTGAGGATAAGCACAATCTAAATATTCTAGAATTCATTGTTGTTTGCGCCTCTATACTGTGCGATGGCACTGACCTGAGGCTTGGCATCTCTTTCAAAGCTTTTAGAATAATCTCCTCTTGTCAAAACCCGTAGACCGCTCAAAATTCTCCCGAGGAAAGTTGATTACCACATAAGTGTGTGATCCATAAATGCTTGTTGAAATAATAAACCTATATAATCACCAATGTATGTCAAAAATCTATGTATAGATCTAGGTGGACAAATATACTGACAATCATCGTGGCAGCATTCCCCGATAGTCAAAATCAATGTGTGCTACATAACAGCTCTAGCGTAATTTCTTGTTAGTGCTCCTGACTCTTAGATGAATAAGACTCTGTGATCAGTAAATATAACGTTCTCTGTATCTATGAAAATATAAAAGGTCCCAAATGATTGTGTTTATGCCTATTGAAAATGCTTGAAGCTGTTCTGCTCAAGGGGAGAAATCGTTTAAGGAATGTTAAAATGTTTTCAACCCACCTCAAATGAAAAATACAAAAATTTGTCTTAATTTAGTCTGGTTCAAGTTTTCTTAGATTTAGTTATGTTCCTATCGAGTCGATGTCGGACTATGAAACAAGAGGAAAGATGTGAATGTCATAATTTGAACCGAACATTATCTAATAATAGCTTGTTTCTGAAATGTTAAAAGGATCACGTCTGAGGTGATCACAATGTTTTAAAGTTAAAAGGATCACGTCTGAGGTGATCATAAGGTTTTAAAGTTAAAAGGATCACGTCTGAGGTGATCAAACAGTGTTAATTAAAAGGATCACGTCTGAGGTGATCAAACGATGTTAATTAAAAGGATCACGTCTGAGGTGATCAAACAGTTTTGATTAAAAGGATCATGTCTGAGGTGATCAAAAGTTTTCAGTTAAAAGGATCATATCTGAGATGATCAATGATCATAATGTCATATATCAAATTCAAGTTTTTTGAAAGGTTGGAAAAAATGAAGTCAAACTTATAAGTATGAGCCAATCGCATGATTGGAACATGAGCATGGACCAATCAAACGATTGGACCATAAGTATAAACCAATCGCATGAATGGACCATGAGTATGAGCCAATCACATGATTGGATCATGAGTATTGGTCAAGTATACCATTGGATCACAAGTATGAACCAATCGTACGACAGGCTGAAAGAGTCTAAGTCAGTCGTACGACTGAACCTCAGTCGCACGAATGAATCATGCGTATGGGTCCAGTCGCACGACTGAAACACAAAACAGTATAAAAAGGGGCTCAGTCGGTCGTAGCATTACACTTGACTTCAAAAGGCTCTCATGAACCGCCGATTACCAAACCCACCCTTTTCAAAATTTTCTCCGTCATTGAGACTGACAGCATGCCAAATGAGAACATTAAATCAATCTAACATGTCGAATCACTTAAAACAAGAACCAAGACAAGAACCCTAAAGCAGAACACTTAAATGAACCTAAACGTGCATTTAAAAGATAATAAGTGTAAAATCAAGTCCATGCGCGCCTAATGAATCCAAACTTGATGTGTAAATGACTGATTTGACAAAGATTCTAAATTTTGGACTCGCACAGTGGGTATGCGAAAGGACATACGGATGAACTTCAGTCGCACGATAGAGCAGACGTACTATTCAATCGCACGATTGAATCAAACGGTGACTCAGTCGCGCGACTAACTCAACCGCATGTCATGGCATTGACTAAGGCCAGTCGGTGGCTCAATCGTATGACTGTGTTCCGTCGCATGGTTCAATCGTACGATTGAACCAGTTGGATAAAATTTGTTCTAACTCAAATGTTCTCTCTTGTGAACGGATCTAACGTGTTTGTTACTTGTACTGCAGCAAAATGGCTGACAGATGGACGATGAGCACCAAGCACAATATCTGTGCTTATATCGACCCTATATCTAGGAATGCTTCAGAGTTTGTGGGGATCATCGATTTGCTTAGACGGTCGAGGATATATAAAGCTATTTCAGCTCCATGCACACCGTACAGATCCATTCAGCAGGCATTCTGGGAGAATGCTGTTGTCGATCGCTCAGTCGAGCCGTACCAGATCCGAAGTTCTATCTTCAAACTTGATATTGATATAGGGTAGGATGAATTTAGGAGAGTCTTGGATTTGGGTGAGGATGGAGACTACCCAACCAAGCTACAAACCCTGACAGTTAGGGGTTGCTTCTTGAGGATCAAGTACGCCGGCGACATCAATGCCCGCGTGCTTAACAAGATCAACATGTGCCCGCAGTTCAAGTACTTGGCCCATGTGATCCTCAAGTGCATCGCGTCAAGGAGAGGAGGATTTGACGAGATGAGTGATCAAATCCATAATGCATTCGTTGCACTTGTATTGAACCACCCATTCAGTTTTTCAAGGATGTTCTTTGGGTATTTGAGGGAGAACATAGAGGCGAAGGGGAAAGAGGGTTTTTGCATGTACCCTAGGTTCCTGCAGATGATCATAGATGAGAAGCTCCCCTCACTGACTAAGAACAAGGCTGATGAGGTAGTCCTAGAGGTTATGAACGATACTACCCTGGAGAGGATGAAGGTTTACCGGGGAAGCAGGTGAAGCCCCCAGTTAGGAGGTTGTTTGGTTATCTTGCCAACATCGATTATGTCGCACCAGCCAGAAATAAGTGGCGCCATGATGACAACGACTCCGACATTGAGCCCGTCATGATCCCAGACAACGACGACGACGATGATGATGACCAAGGTCATGGTCAAGGTGGTGGAGAGGAGGGATCGAGCCAATTATGAACAACGTACACGTCTACTATTCCTCCACCACCTTAGCAGAGTGGTGCATTAATACCTGTTGGATCTGAGCAAGCTGCCATCCACCAGGACATTCTGATTCATGATGATGAATAGTCTGATGGTGAACCTCTCACAAGGAGAGTAGGTAGCAGGGTGGTTGCTATATAGAAGGGAAAAGAGGCGGTTTGTGGATGCCAAGCTGGTTCTGAGGGTGGTGACACTGATGTCACAGATCCATCATACACACCCGACCAACCGATAAGCTCAGGGGGAGCCCCGATTTCCAAGGGTTCCAGGAGGAAACGAATAGCTCATCCCTATGGGAAGAAGGGCAAGAGGCAGAGATTTGTACTTATCAGTTCTTCCACCACCACAGCCACAACCACCACCACTGTCTCTGATAATACCACAGCCACTACCACCAGCATTTCCATCCCAGCCACCACCACTACCACACCATCCACCATATAGATATCCACTTCCACCTCACCCACCATTCCCAAAACAGTTCCACCACAAACCATTCCCACTCCTACTCCCATCTACACCACATCCACCACTGCACCTTCTACTCCCTAAGTAGGCACATCTTCACAGTTCCCTCCTCCATAGAGTTGTACTCTACCCACTGTTGGGTTTAAGGAGCAATTGGCCAGCATAAATAGATTAGTGCTGAAGCTGTTGGCTACTAATGATTTGAGAGCCAACTAGCTGAACCAATTGATGGCAGTTAATGCAGCACAGGCAAGCAGATTGCCTAACTTACTGAGAAGAACGAAGCTCGTGAGAGAGCTTTTGTTCAAGCTCACAATGCCGTACAAGCTCAAAACGAGCCAGTGCTTGCATCTGCCAAGAGGATTGATGAGTTGGAGAAGATGATGTTGAGGCTGAAGGGAACGAAGAGTGAACCTCTAAAGATTAAGGGTGACAGAGATGATGATGGAGATGATGATGATAATGAATCGAGTGATGATGAATCAGATGAAGAAGGATATGAGGAGGAAGCTGGAGGGAGTGGAAAGGAGAAGAACGGTGATGATGATGATGAGGATGATCAAACAGGCGACGCAACTGTATCAGACTCGACTCCATCAACAAGGGAGTGGCACACCAAAAGGAATCAAGATCAAGGAGCCTCTTCCTCAGCTCCTCAAGCTGAAGAGTCACATGATTAAGGGAAAAGTAATGCTTAAATGTTTATGTATTTGAAACTTTTGTACTTGAAATGTTTATTACATTAATGTAATTTTTGAAAATTTATGTTTAATGTCTTGATAAATGATTAATGTATGCATTGTTGGTTGTGTGATTAAACAAATACAACTCAACAGACCGATGACTATGATATTGCTCCCTTTCAGCAAATCAACACTCAACTCACTATGATTCTTGATTTGCAAGGGATAGTTAGACGGTCTGTGAGTTACACTCCAGAGGAAGGAGAAATCATCCACGACTTGACTGACGAGCAGCTCGCCGATATGTTCAGACTAAATCCAGATGAGCTTGTCAAAGATTCTCCAGAAGTTGATGTTGCTAGTGATGAAGAGCTACAAGGTGTGGATGAGATAGAGATCGAAGATGTTACAACAGATTATTATCCAGAGTACACTGACCTTGAGGGTAATGTTATCCCCGACTTGGGTAAAACATTTGGCAGTGATACTTTTGGCATACTCGATGAGATAAAGAAGGAAAAAGAAAAGGATGAAGGTTAAGCCCAAGCTACAGATGCCGATGTTGATGAAAGATTTGATCTGCCCAAGATACATATTAAATTGATGTGGCTAGTGTGATATGATCAAAGTCGGGTCATACCCAATAACAAGCCAAACAAACACCGATAAATATTTATTCGTTGATAAGATCATACAAATAAATATTAGCACCAATTTAGAAACCGGCTTTTCTAAATCATTGCTTTTGTAAATGAACAAGATTATATATATATATATATAATTTGTTCATAAAGGATTATTTGTTTCATTGCTTAAATTAGTTAAACAATGACATATAATAGTGTGTAAGTACTATAAAATTAAATGGTTTAATTTTATAAAAGGTAGAATGCAAGAGTATATTTTATAAAATTGAATTGAGAGGGAAAGACAAAAGGGAGCCTATTTTCGGCCGCCCCTTTATGTCTTGGGATTCCTTTTTGTTGTTCCAATGACATGCAATAAACTCACTTCTTCACTCTTGCATTCAATCTCTCTCTCTCACACACAAACTCAAGAGCAAATCCTCTAAAACTTCTCTCTATCAATCGGTTTTTAGAGTAAGAAAGGGCTGATTTTCAGCTTTTGATCTAAGAGTTCTTGGCTGAAAATCAAAGGTTCAAGAGGGTTTTGAAGGTGGTGTTGCATAGCCTAGCATAGAAGGTGTTTGAAGAAGCTTGGGGTACAACCTCTTGAGGACTTCTAGCTTGAAGTTCCAGCCACAAACATCATCTTCCTCACCTCATAATTTTGGGTTTAAGGAAGCTACAAAGGTTGTAGATTCTTAACTATCTTGTGTTCTTTTATTGTATGTATGT